>REGM01000028.1:364880-378581 GCA_004194415.1 Aurelia aurita | reverse complement strand
GAGATGAATTTCACCACTTTAAAAAGACGAATGAAAATCGCTTCATGTAAAGCATCCAACATGCATCTTATCTGAATTAAAACCACTTTCAAATCTATCAGAATGTCTAGTAACCACAATATAAACCATGGCTTTAGTTCGAGATCAACGTCTTGCCATTAATATGAAAACATTAAAACAGAGAATCGCTTAATATGTTGTGTAATACGAAAGAAACCACATTAATCACTGATCTAGAAGTTCGATATGATGGTTTTGATGAAGGGTGCAAGCTGGGGGATGAAAACCAAGGGTGAGCATGTGCTGTGTTTTTGGTGGTCCTATGTATGTTTTGGAAAAACGATTCCACCAACCCATTTTTCAGCGTGCCAGTACAAATTGCGCTCTTAAAAAGACTGGTTTTGGGGACATACATTTTTATAATGCTCCGATAAAACCCAATTTTGAGGACAAATATTGACCAACATGAACATGAACAGTCCAAGTTAGTTGCAAAATGATATTGTTGAAAAGAGTTCAAAATAAACCTGATTCTAGGGACAGACATTAACATAATATGGAAGAAATAAACCGGTTATGTGGACATACATAGGACCACTGTCCTCACTGCAACATGCCCACCCTTGGAAAACACAATACAAAATATCTGATGGATCTATATTATCGGAAGACAGTCTCCTCGATCTACCCTACAGAGAGAAATCTCAAAACAAGCTTTTTAGCTATCAAATATATAAGTTTAACCTATCCATATTTTTATGAAAAGAATCTAAGAGTGTGTTTGATTGGTACCAATTCTGAAAACGGTAGACTTGGTAGACTCGGAATTTGTGTTTGATTGACTCGGAAATTCTCAAAACGGTAGGTTTGTAGGCTTAGGAGGCCTTCTGAACCTTCTGCTCCAAAAGGCAGAAGGTTTGGCAGACTTTGGAGAGATTCTCGTTTTTATTATCAAACCTTGGTGGTGAATTCGAAACAGAGACGTAGGAACCGGGGGGCACTGGGGGCACGTGCCCCCCAAGATTTTGAAATAAACAAAAAAGTGCCCTTTTTGGCCTTTTTGCTTCAGGAAATGCCCCTTTAGCTTACTGAAAAAAGTGCCCTTAAAGTGTCGTGCCCCTCCAAGTTCAAGATGCTTCCTACGGCCCTGATTCGAAACCTACCGTTTCAAGATTTTTGTGTTTGATTGGGGTTTGATTGGAAAATATATTTCCGTCTCTGCGAAGTCTACTGCTTTCAGAATTTGGTAGGTTTGGAATTACCAATCAAACACACCCTTAATGATGTTTTCCCTTCCATAAATAGCATACAAATAGCATACCAATATCTTCACCAGCTTGTTCCGATGTTTTCGTCATATTTCCTCCATCCTTATGCATCTCCAATCTGCCGCTTGCGGTTCCTCTCGCGCGGTAATGATCAGGTGGTTGCTCCGTTTTGATATGTGATGCGGTGTGTTTTGTAAGTGCGCTAAGACTTGTTTCGCAGAATCCACATAAACTTTCTTAAAATTATGAGATTTTGAGTATTAATTTTTTCTTGACAGATTCTTAGATTCCTGCTGTTACTTGACAAACATTGTATTTATCGGTGGGGATCTCCTGTGTGTTCATCATGAACATTTGAGTGCAATCGTGAGAATTTAGTTTTTCTTATAAAAAAAATACGTACAACAGACTTCTCTGTCTATCTATAGTACTGTACTGCCAAGAATAACATGGACAAACAACTATTTTAGAAATCAAATATACATACAAGGTTAATTTAGTTACCAAATATAATATGCATACAAAGTTAAAGGTAATGTGTCCATACAAGTAGGCCTCCCAGAGCAAGGCATGTGATCAACAAAAATTTCTTTTCAATCACGCATTACAGCAATTTTCTCTGTTCATGTGATCAGTTATAATATCAACCAATCATTTGCCGAGAATTTGATGGAAGTTGACAGGTTGGGTGTACGCTGGCCTTATATATGGACACATTACCTTTATTAATCTAGTTACCAGTTTTCAAACAGTTCTCAAAAGAGAACTTGGAGGAAATGGGCTCTGATGACACAACGTTGATTTCTAGAAACAAAACAGTTGCTAGGATTCCAAAGGGGCAAAACCTCCGATATTAAAAACCTCTCAAAGATCTATAAGTTTGATAGGATGGTTTTGATAAAAGGTGCAGCTGGGAGATGAAAACACAAAACAAAACATCTGATCGATCTGTTATCAGATAACTTTAAATTCAAGAAAAGCTTCTATCGTATTCCTAAGGATTCTGAATATTTGCAGGATCACAATCTATCAAAAACAAGTATTGGGACAAGACGTTTAGAAAGAAATTATGAAAAACTATTCTGCAAGGTGGAAAGTGGAAAAGGTCGTTAGAAGCAAGCAGCTTTCTCCTAATTGGCCTAAGAGCTCAACTAAGTTTCCTAATCGAATTCGGCGATTTCGGCGATCGATAAACAGTTCAGTTATGATCCTACGAAAAATTAGGTTTCGTAACAGTTTGATACAAAGAAATCTGAAAAAGAGATAAATACACGTATTTTTTCATAAGAAAGTAAGAATTTGAGCCAGCACTGAAAGTCTCTTAAAATTATCAGATTTTGAGTACTCAAGAGTTTCTTACGAGTTTCTTAAAGCTCTTAAAGGTTGTGTATCAATCTTCATGTTTACTACCTGTGCCCTCGTGAACATTTCAGAATAAAGTTTTTGAAGCCTTTCCAATAATGTTTAGACATTACTCAAGTACCTTTTTTATAATGAATAGTTTCTTAAGTTATATTTTCCCAGTACTGGAGATTTTTAATTTTTTGGCGATCTCAGAGTTGAGTTTCTTGCAAGCGGTTTCTTAGAAAACAATACGTGCAGATATTCAGTCTCCTTACAGTTAGCTGTAAAATTTGTGAAAATCATTTTGGCGTGCCATGCATTTTGAAAATGCATTTCACCTTCTGTTGAATTTTTGCAACATTAACCAATTCATATTAACCAATCAGGACACGCCGCGTCGTTTAATGATTTCTCTATTTTGGACAGAGCCAAAAATGATTTTGACTTCCTCATTCACGAAAGCCTTTTGATTTTACGCGATCGACCTGAACTCAATTCCCAGCAGTCATCTGATGTGCCTCATTTTATTCACTTGGGACTCAGGCCCCGGGTTCCCCCTCGCGTAGGAAATGTAACTCACGCTTGTTTACGTAGAATTACTTGTTTGTCTTAGGGTGAGGGTATAAAGTTGCCATATACCGTTTAATTTTCGCTGAAGATGAACCAAGTTTGGTTCGAAACGTTCAAAACNTTGAATGCGAAAGCGGTTGTTCAAAAAACAATGCTTACTATTATTTGGCGCTTTTCAGAGACATGCCCGTACTACGTTTGAAGAATACATGATTTTGCTATATTACGTCCAGTACCATTGGCGATCATTGTTCCCATGAAATTTGGTAGCCTGAGATAAGGCTCACCAAAAATTGAAATTTTTTTTCGATGGGCCTG
The DNA here is from genome assembly GCA_004194415.1 of Aurelia aurita. NCBI lineage: Eukaryota > Metazoa > Cnidaria > Scyphozoa > Semaeostomeae > Ulmaridae > Aurelia > Aurelia aurita. The sequence continues at coordinate 375,081 of REGM01000028.1, read as the reverse complement.
ATCTCAGTCTAGTATTTTGGTCGGTAAGCGTTGAAGAAACCAAATATTGGTGAAGAAGCACCCTTCTTGTTTAATAGGGCGTTTCCTTGACAATTTAAGAAAAGGGGCGTTGTCAGACGGTCTGAAGGGCGTGGCCACGAAAAAATTTTCCGGGGGCTCCGCCCCCGGACCCCCGGAGCTCGCGCTACGCGCTCGCCACCCCTTCTAAGCTCGCGCTTCGCGCTCGCTAGTGCGAACATCACATTTTGGGCTGGATCCGCCCCTGAGAGCCTGCACCTATAATGTTATTGACAAGGAGCTGATCTCGGGGCAAAACAAGAGGCTATAAGACTCCCAAGATAAGAAAAAGAAATCTCTCTTGGGGTTCAACAAAAAAATATTATAGCACCTTCAATGTTAATTAAAGACAAATGATAGACCTGCCCTAAAGTCCCGCTCGTCACCGTCTAACAAATGACGGACATGTAGCGATCTAATTTATAAATCGAACAAAAGAAAGCCACATGTCATTCATTGTCCTATTGTTTGATCATTTGTTGAGAATATCAAATAAAGTAGGGTAAATTTAGATCACATTTCATCGTTTTAATTTCCCATGAGAAGGACAGCACATTCTTCCTTTTTCTCCCCTCTTTGTTTCTCTCCGCTTTGTGCCTCCGGCCCGCCCTCTTTGATTTCATTTTGAACACATGTGTCTTTAAGTGGGTCCATTTGTTAGGTTGTTTACATGTTGTTACCCTATTCAAAGATAGGTGTTTAGGTAGGCTCTCGAGAATCATTTCATCATTGTAAGAACAGTTACTGACAAGGAGAGAAGAGAGCATCAGTTTTGTCCATGTTTTCTTCTTGTACCCTCGCGAACGTTTCAAAACGAAGTTTTTTGAAACCCTCCAATGTTTAGACATTACTCAGTACCTTCCGAGTAATATGATACAGAAAACAAGTGAAAATAACGTAAAAATATGCCAAGGATTTCCTTGACTAAAACGAATAGCTTCTAATTTGTTCCCAGTACTGGAGTTTCTTAATTTCTTAGCGATCTGAGAGTTGAATTTCTTATAAGCGGTTTCTTATAAAAAAATACGTTTATTTTATCCCCTGCTCCACTTTAGAGTTTTCTTTTTACTCAGTCAGATAGTTCTTCAGTGAAAAAGGATTACCAAGACCCTGAAACAAATACCTCAATTTTCATCTGACACTGATCACATCTAATTAGCAGATATATAAAGAGAAGACCTGAGAGATACTGGCTTTTGCAGCTTAGCTCACACCCAAAAAATGTATCACACATAAAATCCACACTTTAGCATCAATCAGCACACATTATATTGAAGCTGAAACTCAAGTAACAATTGTTGCAAAACAGAGGAACTGTCGTAATAAAAAAAAATTTCAAATGTCATTGACCAAAATTTGACTCAATTTTAATATTTGTGAAGCACTATTTGGTCTCTCCACTAAGGGTCCATAAAAATCTGTACACCTTTGGCGAAAAATTCCAAAACATCCCCAATACTTCTTTTGCATTCAAAACCCAAACAATCTGGCATGCTTTTTTCAAAAGAGTCCTTGCTCTTCGTAAATTTTCAAATTTCTGTTATTAGAAGGTGTGATTCTATAAAATCAGCGAATTTCCAACTTATAAATTTGATTCCACCAACTACTGTATTTTTCAAAGGTCTGATTTCTTAGCTATTTCAAAATTTTAACTATCGTTGCTCGTGGTAAGCACATAATCTAAACCTTGAAATTCCTCAATGGTAGCACTTTTACTGAACTGATGTAACCAGTTCATAAGAAAGAGTCCTTCTGGAAAAGAAAAATTCAAGTTTGTATTGGTGACATCAAGAACCAAGGGGCATAATTCATTCTTTAAAAATCTTGTACAAAGTTTACCAAAATCCTTTGTTTTCAAGAAAATCCATAGAAAATCTGCAACAATTATGCTTTTTTGAACGAGTGATACCATTGTCAAGAACCTTTTATAACCAATTGTTAAAAGTACAAACTTAGACAAGAATTGAAACTTAAATTCTTTTATGAACAATATCAAAATATTCTTAGAAAATATGAAAGAATCATAAATTTGGATTTGGACGAGAACATTGCTTCACAAAATATTATGTTCACATAATTATAATTCTGCTTCAAGAATAATCCATGAAACCTACTTCTTCTCAAATCTCTTTATTAAACATTGGATGCAAGACTCTTCCAACTACCTAAATTATTTCACTGAATTTCAAAAGAAATTTGAGACAACATGCTTCATATCTGAGCTATGAAGTCTCTAAACTGCCCTCTTGCACCAGACAAACTGATTGACTTACTTTAAATCAAATCTCTTTCCGGTGTTCATCTGAAAAAGATTTTACTTTTCAGCAACACAATAAAATCATAAAGGAAGATCATACAATTATATGTTTGTTTTTACCCAAAACATTATTTCAGATCTCACATTGTCTTGAAGAGAAAAAAGAATTATTTATCAATTTCAACCTTTCTATCTGAGATCTTTTGAAAGCATTTGAACAAGAGACGGTTTCTTTTCAAAAGAATTTTAAACAATGTGTAAATCATCCCAAAGTCAATTGTCCTTGTTTTAAATGAGAGCATAAATTTATTCAGTTTGTCAAAGAAAGCTTTCAGCCCTGTTTAGCAGCGCAGTTTATTGACACTAAGAATTGTCAATTAAACAATCTCCCTGCACGATTTTTGAGGATTTCTCAGTGTCTTTATTGTTTCGTCAAATCACACCTCAACTTTATTCTATTTTCTACAAATGAATTGAGGACATTTCTATCAAGAGCTAGGAAATAAAAGTCGGAGAAATGAAAAGATCTTTCGATAAGCAGCTCGCATTGTTCTAGAAGTAGAATTCCGGGAGAATTCCCTTCCGGAGGTAAAATCATTTCAGAAAGTGCGACGCAACGATCCATGGATTCATAAAAGCTGTTTCTCGAAATGTTGTTTAGCTTTTTTGGGTCTTGATTTCATAAAACAGAAATGTCATCGCAAATTCCTCCAGTGTTAAATTAAACATAAAAAGAACAACCCAACCAATATCATATGTTTGGTTTTGAAAGCAGCGAAGCTGTGCCCAAGCAATTCAAAACACCAAAATATCTTTTAAATCCCCTAGCCAACATCAAAATGATATCTTAATTTGCAGACAATTATTTCTAAATGTAATAACACAAGATATTAATTTTACTTCGAGCTAAAAACCGACGGGGATGCTGTGAAAGTAAACAGTAGTAGAAAGGAGGACCTTTGATCTCACACGGCCTGAAATTTCTTGATCGGGTTTTGCTTTCAACATGAATTTATGTCAACAAAAGAACTGAAGGTATTTGGCGTTCAACACTAAAACGTCCTTTCTAAATACAAATATCTCAATATTAATGATTCTAAATATTAGAAGATGAATTTGAAACTTGAAGGAGGAGTGTTTCTAGAATAACAGAACGAGATCCTCATAGAAACTTGAGAAACTTTAGAGCGGCTTTGCTCTCCGCGAAGCATTTGAAATCAGATTCTGCAAAGCCATGCTCTCTTTGAGCAAATCTCCTTGTCTTGTCGATGTCGTCTTTGAGACCGAATTCCTCTCTGCACATGCAGCTTGTTTGGCATTACCAAACACATAAATATTGCATGATGGCCTAGATTCTGCATTGATCTCTCTCATAAAGAAAATAAATGCAACATGTTTCTTTGATCAAATTGAGATGTGATACAATTTGGAGGACATGATCACCGAAGACTTTCGTCGCTTCAAAACCTTGGAAAATCACTTCTAAATTCAAATAAAAAAATTTCGTACCTCTGATAATCCACGTTGGAGCTACATACAGGCTTTAGATCGAAGATTTGAAGTCTTTGAAGCAATTTGAAATTGTTTAATCTTCTCCAACTTTCCTCTTTGAAGGTCAGATCGAAAAGAACTTGAGCATTGTAAAGGTTTCCTCAAGGCGTTGTAAAGGTTTCACATGTATGTTACCTGTCAATCAAGCATACCATCTATTGTTCGCAAGGAGTGAAATCGACAGATCCCGGATGTTGATACATGGCATCCTAATGGGTTCCTTGCTTTGTAATGGCTTCCTTGCTTTGTTATGGAAAACAATTTATCTGCTGATTCTACTGTAGTTGAATCCAAGAATTTTACCACCATTTTCAGACGAGATTCATCAGGATTTTCGGCGATCCGCGAAACTGTTCCTCCTTGGAGATGTGTGATATCTTGATTGCAAAACGTGAAACTTCCGATCTTTGAGCTGTGAATTAAAACAATTTTGATATTGCTGAAGTGTTGTGTCGATGACGCAATTTCCTCATCTAGAAATAACTCTTGTTTCAAATTCATCTTTCTGAGCAGAAGAGTCTTTCTCGAGAAGATGAAACCAAAATTTTATACTGAATCTTTGGAGGAGCAGAAGGGGTGACAAATGATTTTCAACGTGATCAGAAAGACTCAATATCTTTTTATGAAATTGTTTCAGCGTTTCTTCGATGGCGCATTTCTTCCTTCAGAAATAATTCAGGCAGTAGATTCATCTTTGGGTAAAGGAAAATGGCTTTCTTTAACATAGATGAACATTTCTTGAAGATTTACTCTAGCACAATCTTTAGAGAAGTACAAGGGGTGACAAAATATTTTCGACTTGATCAGATAAAGGACTAAGAAATGCCTCTCCGCCTATTTCTTTCAGCACTGGAAAACTAAGAACTTTAGTGTTAAAGAGGTTTTGACGATGATTTCTACTTCGCAGAAAGGAAGTTAAAAACTTGGATTCTTGGAGATTCCCGTTTGTGATCGAAAGCGCAGAGATTGATCAGGAATATAGATGTAGAGAATGGGGGAGGTTATACGAATAAAATACAAAGAGTTTTATGAAGAGAACTTCGTAGAAGGAGGTCAATAGGGGAGTTTGTAGAGGGGCAAATTGAAATAGGGATTAAATTGTCAATTCAGAATACTAAAAACCATGGAGGCTCGAAACTCCACAAAAGCGTTGGCAATAAATTGAAAGGTTTTCATTAGAGTTTCATAGAGGTTTTCAATGGGTTTCATAGAGGATGAGACCCATTTCCTCACAGAGTGCCCAGCATATGAGGAACTTAGAATGCCCCTCCTAAGATTGGCCAACGTAGAATCACTCCCTCCTAATCTGCAATTCGTTCAACATATGAGGAGTAAGAGCGAGCCAGTGATATATGCCTTATCCAAATTTCTAAAAGAAGCATTACAATTACGAAATGAAAACGGTTCCTAAAGGCCTTGCTGCCCCCTTGCATTAATGTTACTGTTTGTTTTCTTTGATTCTTGTAATTTAGTTACTGTTAGTTTTAGTAATAATTATTGCTCGTGTTGCGTTATTTTGTATTGCTGCCATACCTCATATGGAGGTAGTGCATTTGCATTTAAATAAATAAATAAATGAATTAGAATTTGACGTTCCTTATTTTCTCTACGTTATTTCAGAAAAATATTTACTGGGCAGAAATATTGAAGGTGATTCGAAACATCGTACGATTTACAAATTGTCCTTGTTTTTGTTGAAGTCAAACCCTTTTGGTTATAATTCTATTAACTTTCGACGCTTTTCTAAATTGCGGCTCGTGTTTGCATGAATGGGTTTCTTGTGCAAATTGATACAAATTTGTTGAACCTCGACTTTTGGAGGTTCTTCCGTCGTGAACATGACCTAAAGGGCAAATCCCATGTTGAAAGCTTCCTTTGTTGTGAACAACAAATGGATTGATAAGTTTATGCAAATTAAGAACGAAATTGAACTTCTCTTCAAAATAAGCAAAAGATTCTTTGCCAAATGATGTGCTGCCAAAACATTAAAGCGTCTGTTTCAACCAGCATGCCTTGCACATGCCATCTCTTGGTTGGCCTTTGTTGCGGCCATTTTCATGGGCCATGCAAATGGTGACAACAAAGAGATTATACGTGCAAAGTATGCTGGTTGAAACAGACCCTTTAACATCTTTTTGAGTTTGTGGAGCTCTCAAGAGAAACTCTTTTCGCTCGTACTCGTTCTGTCCATAGAGTCAGCTGAAAACAGTGCATTGGCGTAGATTTGGAATTTGGACACATCCTTGCATCGCTCGGGTTTCGCGAAAACAACATAGCACAGGCTTCTTCAAGAAGCCAATGTTATGTTGTTTTCACGCCTGCTTCTTAATAATAATAATAATCACTAATATTTAAACAGGTTGACTTATTCAGAAGTATACACTATCTGCTATCACTCAAGGACCTGTAAAACTCTTCTTCTTCAGAAACCACTGCAAGTTCTGAAGTTCGGCCGGGGAGGGTCTCAAAGAAATGCGACTGTCCGTCGGGGAGTAATTGCTTACTTTTCCATTTTCTAAACAGGAGAGGACGATTTATGGCCTAGAAGGCGTACCGTGTGATACGCTAAACAGTATTGTTTTAATTTATTTCTTTCTTGACAAAAAACGGCCTTTTTCTGAGCGGTAATTTATAAATTAGATCTTTTCAAGATAAATCGATTTAAAAGATATTGAAGAAGGTCTTGCAAGAATTTGAAATTTTCTTATGGACACAATTATCTGCATTGCTAGGGTTTCGTGAAAGAAACATAACATGGGCTTCTTTTGAAACCAATGAAATGTTCAACCAGTGGCGGCCTCGTTAGAAATGCACAATGCTAGTTTTGAAGGATTTATGCCCCACAAGGCCCATAACACTCATCAGAATATGATGTTGGTCAAATTGATGCTCTCGAAAAAAGTGTCCTTCTCCTAATTGAAAATCTTTCATGGTCATACAAAATTCTTGCTAAGAATTTTAAGAAATGGTTTTTAAATGTGAGAACATTGCAGGGTCCAATAAAAAAGCCTCGATGGATGTTTTTTATCTACAACACACCCTATCTACTTCTGATGAATTGAACCCACAACACAGCAGGAGACATGTTGCGCAACTTTTTTCTTGTCTAGCAAAGATGTCGAGCTTTTCTTTCATTACTTCCTGCAGCTCAAGACTTCAGCAAAGGAGGTCCACACATTCTTTAAATAAGATTCAGATTTCAGATTTTCATTCCCAATCAATAGCCTAGTACATAGTTTTAAATGTATACTTAATACAGCTATTGACGGGTAAATAACAAAACAGAATAACATAAACAACAATGCGTATAACAACAAGGTTCAACATAACATAAGTGATAAAAAGACGCAATCTAATCATGATAATGATAATGATCATGATCATGATAGTCATGATCATGATCATGATAATCTAATCTAATTATGAGACTTTGCTTCTTGTAAAATTTCTTAATTTTGATAAAATATTGAATTTCACAATGTATCATAATTCATCGNCTCCTTTGAATGATTTCAGATTCAGAGATTCAGATTTTCATTCCCAATCAATAGCCTAGTACATAGTTTTAAATGTATACTTAATACAGCTATTGACGGGTAAATAACAAAACAGAATAACATAAACAACAATGCGTATAACAACAAGGTTCAACATAACATAAGTGATAAAAAGACGCAATCTAATCATGATAATGATAATGATCATGATCATGATAGTCATGATCATGATCATGATAATCTAATCTAATTATGAGACTTTGCTTCTTGTAAAATTTCTTAATTTTGATAAAATATTGAATTTCACAATGTATCATAATTCATCGAAGACCATATCATAAAGATATGATACTGTTTAGTATTATCTGGGTACAAAACAAGTACAATGCCAATGTGCTCTTCAGCCTAATCGAAAAAGATAGATTGATGGATCTAATAAGAGAGTATTCGAAAACGGAGAGCAAATCCCACTTTGCCAAGAACACGCGTGTAGAAAAGCCTCCTTTCTACAACATAAAGTCAAACACAAACAGTTAAGAGTTCTTGAAGCCTTCTTTATCTGCCCGAAAAGCACTCAAGGTAAATTTTCAAAACAACATGAATGCATTAGAAAGGTTTTCTCCAACTGTCATCATAAATCTTCTGTTTTGCATTAGAAAGAGATCTTGACAAAGCGTTCAATTTCAAGATCGACTTTTGGAACAAACAGAACGGGGGTTTCTTCAAATAAAGTCTGAAATATTTTTGAACTTTGTAAAGTTGTGGTAAAACTGTTTGCTCACTTTGATAACTTTGATAGCAAACAATCATATACTGCATTTTCCATAAAGTGCAACGAAATGAATCTTGCACATTTGAGTTGATGTTTTGCACAAGATTTTAACTACGTAATTAATATTGTTATGTCCATAAGAAAACGCATACATATTACTGCTAGCTACATTGCGTTTCCATTAAGAAAGAAAATGAAGAAAGGAAAGAAGTTATCATTGTTGTAAGCACGAAAAAGAGCACAAGAAGATACTAAACTGTAAAATAATTGGGTGCTGCAATTTCAGTTCTGAAAACTTTCTTGAGTGTTTCTTGTTCCTTCACTGCGATAACATTTGCAGAAAATAGATCTAATATAAAAAATCAGATTTTACAAGCCTCGTCCCTTCTTTATTGAAAAATGACATCTCTTATAACTTGATCCACAGTACAGAATTGAACTTTCTCAGCGAGCTCTTTTGAGCAGTTTGAAACGCGAAACCTTTGCGGTGCTACATTCTCAGGAGTGAGGTTTCGAATTGAAATTAAAATTGTGAAACCAATGCAAAGTTCATGATCGCCCGACTAGAAAGAAGCGACTTTCTTGGCTTTCAGCTTATCCAACTTCAAGCGGGTTTCAAGCTCTACCTTTGAAAACATATTCGCAACTCAAAGAATTTGATCGAGTTTGCAATACTGTATCTCATTAGAAAAGATGCGACGAATACACTTTTCGGAACGCGGACGAATTTCAGCCTTCTGTCAAAGCAATATTTGTTCTGGAAATGCGCCTTCAAAAGTACACAAAATATCTATTTTGCTTTACCCAAAGATTGCGTGATTTGAGGATTTAGGGGCTTTTCATCGCGTGAACATGTAATAAAATGCGAGATAGCGTGATGATACACGAAGCTCACACGATTACAATTTGTACACAAAACGCATAAAACTGCGCAAGTAGCTGAAAGTAAGATCAGTTACTTGCATGTACAATATTTCAGGCTTTTCGATATTTCTCTTCTGAGCTTCTGAACAAATTCCGAAATTCAGAAACCAAAAACCATTCTATGGGACTTGAAGAATTACTTTCTAAAAAGTCCAAACTTGAACAGTTCAAATCTTCTTTACTTCAAGACAAAGCAAGAATACGGGAGAAGTTTTTGAGCTTCAAACGGCAGGTTTTGCATTCCCCACAAGGGTTTTGCTAATGAAAACGATAATCTCTCCAAAGCCTGCCAAACCTTCTGCCTTTTCGAGCAGAAGGTTTAGAAGGCCTTCCAAACCTACCAAGCCTACCGTTTTGAGAATTCGGAGTCAATCAAACACAAATTCCGAGTCTACCAAGTCTACCAAGTCTACCGTTTTCAGAATTGGTACCAATCAAACCCATCAAACACACTCCAAGCCTAGGGGTGAAAATCTTGGGCTAACTGGCCATGTTCACTAACAACAAACACGTTATAATGTTGAAAATGAAAGTGAAAACAGATAGATTTCATTTTGAAAGCCTAGTTATTTCTTTCTTGAAAGTTTCAACTTCTATGCTAAATATTCCCTCGTCTTTTATCAGCCTTTAGCTCCTTTGACAAAAGAACAAGTCCTTTCGAAATCTTATTTGGCAAAAATTCGCAAAAATGAACTTTCATTTAGTAGAGAAAGTTTATAGTGGAGAAAATTGCTAAGAGTTTCATAAGAAGCAAATAAACCAAGAACACTTCTTCAACTTCAACTCTAGCAAAAGCTGTTTGAAATTAATTAACGGATACAGTGAGGAAACAATTAAAAGGTTTGGTTGAACATGAAACGACAGAGTTGAATATAAAGTTATCAAAGATTTCAAATTGTAAGGCGACATTGGCCTAGCCACAAACCAAAGTCGATTTGCTAAACTGATAGAATTACAATATTTTATATTTTTGTGGTGGATATCATATCTCTAAAAATAACCACCAACGCTGTGAGAGTTCATTTGAAAGGAAGAATTTAAAGGAGTCTTGTCAAAATATCAATCCTGTAATTGGTTTGTATCAATTTTCGATAGTGTGCAATTTAACTTCGTTTCTTTTCCATTGGGGTTTATCAAATCGTT
>REGM01000028.1:329932-364807 GCA_004194415.1 Aurelia aurita | reverse complement strand
GGCTGCCGGAGGGCAGCAAAAATTCCGAGAACAAAGCATTTCAAGTGTAAATGTGTTGACAATTATGGTTTTTGAAACTCGAATATAGGTTATGGAAACGCAGAAATACAGCGTTGTTTCGATTTTCTTTTTCCTTTTATCGCGTTCATTTTAATGAAAATCCGTTGTATAAATTGTCCAGACTATCAAGTCCAGACAAATATGCAATAAGCAGTGCCTCTTTACTGTTCGCAGTTTAAATTTTAGCAAAATCTTTCAATTTTGGAATTTTTGCAATAACTATCAGCTAATGTATAGCATTCTCTTTCTGTCGGTTATGATTTCATTTTACAATCATCTTAACGACAAATTGTTGGCACAAATGGTCTAATGAGATGTTCAACTTATGTTTATCAAACTCGCAAAATTTGAAGTTAAATTTTCATCCCTTTTAGCAACTTGAATTTTAACCAAATTCAAGTTTTTGTGATACAAGAAAATATGACAATTAATAAATTTACTTTCGAAACGAATCTCTCAGTTTACAAATTTGAGCTGCTTAGCAAACTGAATGACATGTAATATTTTCGAACGAAAAATACGTAAAATTAGGAATTTAAACCGTTGAAATCCGTCTCAGTTCATTAAACTTATGAGCAGTGAATCATCTCAAGATTCTGCCAATTTTTACGAAGTTTTGTAAACAAATAAACAATAGGAAAACAGAGATGAGCTGATCAGCTGTTGTGTTTATATTTGTCGAATCCGGAATGTGGGTTGACTGTACTCTTTAGGTTAAGAAAAGTAAATTGTTTGCAATGGCTGAAACTGAATAAGTAAATAATGCGAAGTAAACCTTAAAAGTTTTGGAGAAATAATAATGATTTTATGTCCAAAGCAGATGATAATCAAGAGCCAATTAAATATTTACAACAGAATTGAAAAATATATTTCTAAAATGTCTATTTCACTGTCCGATCGTTGCTTCATTCATTCGTTCATTCATTCCTTCGCTCCTTTCGTCCTTAAGTTCACCTATTGATTCTTTCTTATACAAATGACTTCTTGATTCGTTCATTTCAGAGTCCAGTCCAGAAAAGTTTCAAACCTCCCTTCAGCCAGAGAGTTATTATCTAAAAACCTTCCTCAATTTTGAGTAAATAAAAAAAGGCCTTATCACTTAAAGACCGACCATTGACCAGCATGCTTTGCACGAAGTCAGTGATTTTGCTTTCCACAGCTCCGTAGTTTCTGACTGTCAGAAAGTATCGAAAAACAAAAACAAACGATCGCAAAGCATGCGGGTCAATGGTCGGTCTTTAAAGCAAGTGGAAATCTTCCTGAATATCCCATTGTTCTCAAATCTTTCCTCCGGCCATTGCCATGAGACCGTCATGTTTCCTAACTCTGGTTCATTCATTCATTCATCCATTTACTCCTTCATCCATTAGTTCTTCATTTATGTATTAATCTATTAATTCTTTCATTAATTCAGTGACTTCATATATTTATGCATTTACTTCATCTATTCCTCACAAAGAACGTTCGATTCCATTGCATCTAGCAACATCAACGTTTTGAACAGCAACGTTTTTTTAATGTCTAATTTGATTTCTAACAATTTTGTCGACTATCTGATGCAAAAACCCAAATCTTAACGATGTGAGGGGATCTAGAATAAGTAATCCTTGTGAAAGAAGCATAAAAGTCACAAGTGCCATATTGTAACGCAAGACAGGGACATTGGATGCAAAATTATATTGACAATATTGCTTTATGGCCAAAACATGATGATTAAATCACCAAAAAAATGTCTACCCTTAAAGTTGCTTTTCGAAAGCAAATAATAACTCAAGTGGGAACAAAAGTGATAATAATTACAGATAAACAAGACCACGTGTGAAATGATAAACAGAAACAGACTGTCGTTAATGTTAGCAATTGGCTCCTTATCACAAAAAACGTCTGGTTACGAATGGTTATCTATATAAGATTTCCACTCGACTGCAAAAGACACGAGACACTAACACGTTACTGTACTGGCCAAGATAAAGCTAAAGTCACACACAAGTGTCTTTGATACTTCAGCAAGCAAAATTGTGGATATACAGGCACGTTTAAACGTTAGCATAAGAAGAAATGACAGAATTAGAAACAAACAAATAGAACAGAACGAATTAGAAATAGAGAAAATAACGGAAATGGAAAAACAGTATCCATTAATTTAAAATTGAAAAAACAACAAAATAAAAAACACCCCACTAGATACATACACAAGCAAATACAGGCAAAATCGATAGCACAAATGGCATAACACAACGACAATGTAAATACATGAATGTAAACAAAATGGGAAATGAAATGGTGCACAGCCTCATTAGCCTTGTGCGAACAAAACAAATAATTACGCAAAAGGTACAGAACAACGATAATATACAAGCAAATAGACAAAACTTCAGAGCATCAGAACAGCTTAGTTATCCTAGGGCAAAAAATCCTGCCGCTATTGAAAATCATGCTTTGCAAATAGTATTGGTCATAATTAGAAAAATGTTACCTATTTCGCTGTTGTTGTTATTTTCACGAGTTAATCATCTCTTCAAGTTCTAACAATAAATCATCGTCATCAATTTCTTCATCACTCCCAAGAGATGAAAAGTCACCCAATTCCAATTCTCTCTCTAATTCTTCGTCTGATAATAGATCTTCCTTCTTCCGTAACTCTGCATTTCTGTTTGGAAGAGAAATCATAGAAATTGNCAAGCAAATAGACAAAACTTCGGAGCATCAGAACAGCTTAGTTATCCTAGGGCAAAAATCCTGCCGCTATTGAAAATCATGCTTTGCAAATAGTATTGGTCATAATTAGAAAAATGTTACCTATTTCGCTGTTGTTGTTATTTTCACGAGTTAATCATCTCTTCAAGTTCTAACAATAAATCATCGTCATCAATTTCTTCATCACTCCCAAGAGATGAAAAGTCACCCAATTCCAATTCTCTCTCTAATTCTTCGTCTGATAATAGATCTTCCTTCTTCCGTAACTCTGCATTTCTGTTTGGAAGAGAAATCATAGAAATTGAAAACTCTTGTAAAAAGTAAAGCCCAGAATTTAACAAATCATGCATAAGAGACTTGTGGCACCAAGATTTTGCATGCAGAATCATATTCATCAAAGCTCTGCAGCTTTGGAGCGATATGCAAGGTTTTAAAGGAAAGAAAAAAACAATTCTTTCATAGCTGAATTAAAATGTCTCATTGCTAAGAAAGAGTGCATGGTTTCATAAACGCAAGGATTAAATGAGTATCCTGAAAGTGGGGCTTTACTATAGTTCTTTGTTTAAAGAATATTTCAAGAAATTAAAATAACTAAACGTCGTTTATTACCAGAGACATAAGAACATTGGGGGACGAAGCTATCGTTTCAGTTGAAACACATTATTCACTCCCATGCTTTATTAAATATAAGGCCACCGCATCCCTTTGCCACAATTACCACCCAAAGTGTCGCCAACTGTCTGATTTGCAGGAAATTCTTCAAGATTTGCATTTAGTAGATTTTTCGTTCGATTGTGACAGTAAATGTTGACTCTTCTGGTTGCACGGAGGAAATAATTTTCTGCCAAACAACACTATTTAGTTGCTTCACTAGGAATCGTATAAAAAACATCACAAGAGGAATACTTACACAGCTTCTTTGATATCATCCATATGTTGAGGTGTGATCGTAGTTGGCTCTCTTTGTAAAGTGACGTCATTATTCACACCATCTGTGTTATCAGCCACGTTTTCCTGTGGGCGAACGAAAAGGACTATTGTGACCCACTGCTGAATTAAAGTTTACCCTAAAAGTCCTCAATTATTGTGTTGTAACAGACAAATTTTGTTAAAACAGACATGAATCAGCTTTTCGTGCATCTTTTTTTTTTTTTTTTTTTTTTTTTTTTTTTTTNGGTTGCACGGAGGAAATAATTTTCTGCCAAACAACACTATTTAGTTGCTTCACTAGGAATCGTATAAAAAACATCACAAGAGGAATACTTACACAGCTTCTTTGATATCATCCATATGTTGAGGTGTGATCGTAGTTGGCTCTCTTTGTAAAGTGACGTCATTATTCACACCATCTGTGTTATCAGCCACGTTTTCCTGTGGGCGAACGAAAAGGACTATTGTGACCCACTGCTGAATTAAAGTTTACCCTAAAAGTCCTCAATTATTGTGTTGTAACAGACAAATTTTGTTAAAACAGACATGAATCAGCTTTTCGTGCATCTTTTCTGATATATCAGGTGCGCTAAAAAGTATCTACTTTGGAAAGTCAATAAATCATATACTGGGCTAATGTTGAAGATTGGTGATTTAACCTTTAGTTAAAATCCTAAAATATACCTGGAGATATTTTCTTTCTCGATTGCTTCACAACTTTTAAGGAATTTACTCAAAATTCATAGTTTGAAAACAGCCCAAATTTATAGAAAAATATCAACCAAATTTATCGAAAAATATCAGTCAAATTTTTAAGAAATTAAGTTGACCAAAAAATCTCCAAAAATAGCCAAGTACAATTTAGGATCTTGACTTCAGATAAATTCTTAATCTTCAAATTAGCTAAGTGTATTAATCTTTGAAGAAAAGGCAATTAAGAACAATTCTGAAGTCATCATTGGACATTGATAGAAGGCAGCAATCATTGCACTCGAAATTTCGAGATTTAGATCCTACAACTTTGCTCTGATTAGACCAGTCGATTTGCAGATCGCCCAGCTAGCATTTAGGGAGCTAAAGTTCGTTAATAGCATAGTTAATAGCATAGTTGATAATATTTAACACAAAACTCAAAGACAAACCTTCTGTGTAGGACTCAGTGGTACATCCTCAACTTCAACACCAATATCCAAATCAATATCATCCAAATCGTCATCAAATGAGTCCTTTCGAAAGTTCACTTTACTTTCGCCTCCTGATTCTTTCTGGGATACTTTAAATGGTTTCACAGTCCTTGTTTTTAACTTTGAATCCGCAAAATCACTCGAAGATCGTGGAACTTTAGTAAGAATGTCATAGGATGCATCCATATTTGATCTTGCTCGCTTCAATCCAAGCTTACTGTTATTTCGTTTTAAAATTCGTTGTTTTCCTAAATCTGTGGCCCCGGATCTGAGATCTGTCGTCCCGGATCTGAGATCTGTCGTCCCGGATTTGAGATCTGTACTTCCAGATTTCATATCAAAAGGATTTGTAATAGTGTCTTTATTTTCTTTGGGAATAATGTTCTTCATTGGCTTATCAATAAATGATTTTTCTAATGATTCTTTCACTGGTTTCTTGATGACTGGTACAGCGTTCTTTTCCCTGCTGATTCCAGCTAAAAAAGAATGGATTGATTTGATACTAACTTCGCACAGAAGAAACAAATTTGAGGAAATTTCAGATATATATCTAAAAAATATAAAAGAGGATTAAAAAATAAAGTAAAGCATTCTAAATGTTTCGAATTTCTTCTTCATCATTAACTGTCCTTGCAACGAATCGGGGGCCTAAACTAAATATATTTGATAAATGACCAAGTGCCTTGGCCGTCTAGAGTGATGCGATGTTGGGCATTTTTTCGGCCACTGGTATATTCTTGCTTTCTTTTGGACCAAATGCGCGTAGTCTCCGATAATTTTTATCAATTTACGAAAATGAATACGAAAATTAGCCTAAATCATATCAATTTCAAGGGAAGAAGAATAGTTTGGAAAAACCAGTAATTATTGTCACTTTGCATTAGTTAAAGTTCAACTTTCATTAAAGGATAATGAGAGCAGAAATTTCCGAGTCAAACGAAATGGAAACAACATGCTTCAAAGGCACTTTTAGGTTAACGATGACGTTCCCAGTCCATCAAAAAGGAAGCTTTCTTGCCTCGAGATGTAGACAACTGTATACAATTCTTCGTGTCAACTAAGCCTTTCAGCCCACCCTGAGTTAAGTTTGAATCACATCATTCTACTCACATTGTTCTGGTTCTTTTGTGTGTTTGTCAACCTTCTGGTCTAATCTTTGCAGTTTTGCGTTTGCTCTCCTTTCTGCTTTATCTTCTTTCCCACTATTTGCTCCAAATCTACCAAGCCTCCTTGCTTTCTTTTCTTCCATAATTTCTTCAAAACTTTTAACTTTCAAATCAGGCGAGGCTGATTCCAGCTTACTCTCCTTTGCTTCTGCTGCTTCTTGGTTCTGGTCGCTGGTACCGTCTTTTGCTGTTGCCAACCGTTTTAGCTACAACAGAAGATTCCAACATTAGTTCCCAGGACTTAGTTATGCTGTGAAATTGCTATAAAATCTAGCACGAAAAGTGTTCAGATTGTTGGTGAAAGATACTTGAAAGTGGGAACAGCAGACAGTAGCGATACAGGTACAATTGTGGAAGAATTAAATGAGAACATTTTGCAAGAGCTAACAACTATTGATAAAAAGATCAGGTCACCAACATTTGTTTGCAATGAAGATGAGGAAGTAAAGGTGAAAGAAATATGGCAATATGGTTGATCATAACTTTGCTTGTGAAAGTCCTATGTGTAAATGTGATTCAGGGGTCGAGTCTACGATCCACTACTTCCTGCACTGCCGCCAATACTCACTTCACAGAAGGAACCTGCTTGATAAGGTATCTGATGTAGTTGGCAATGACATAACTCAACTGCCTGACGACCATTTATGTGATCTACTTCTTTTTGGAAGTAATGCTTATAACGAGAAAGCAAACGAAATGATACTGAAATGTACTGTTGAATTCGTCAAGCAAACTAAAAGATTTCAATGAGTTTTGGTCGTTGCCTACTACATCTGGTAGATTGAATTATATGGCCTTGGACTGATACGATGACTTATACATAGTTCGTATTTCGTACTGTATTGTGATTTATTTTATTTTATGTATAGTTCTGTCTTTTCTTAGAGTAGTGTAAAGTTTATTTCAATTTAAAGTAATGGTATAATTGTGATGTTGGGTGTGGAGGCGACTCGATAACGTTATGTTTTTTCCTCCACCTCAACAGTAATTAAATTTGAGTTTTGTTTTTCGTGTTTTAAATTTTAGTGATATAAAAAAATAAAAAAATATGGCAAAGACGAGTGTTTACGCATGAGAAAAAGATATTAAGCAATATTGTGAGTTTAAATCTTAAGAAAATATTGCAGCATTTTACGGAAGGACAGCTTCTTTTATCACATCAAAAATTAGCATGAAAGCAACGATTGTTAAACCAATAAAACATTCCGTATAAGATTTGACTCTTGTTTCAAGTTTGTTTCTTGAAACCTGCATCGAAAGAGAAATCAAGAGATAAAGGTCACAGGTGATAAAGGTCACAGGTTATAAAGGTAAGGTCTAACCTTTAGCTTGGCTGATGCTTGCTTGGCTGATAATTTGTTCGATGCAGGACCATTTGGAACATTTGTTGGTGAAACTCTTGGAATCGCCTGAACAGCTAAAACAAAACAAGGCAGGTTCATTAAGATATTCACAAATTGACATTCGTACTGCAGTTGAATAAGTTGATTAACAAAAACACCCTCTCGTAAATGTATCACAGTAGCAGCTACGTGCAATACATAATTATCTCACAACTGCTGTGACTTCTCTTATTCTCGTTTTGCAACGCAAAGAAATATTTATACCCATAGTTACATGATATGAGCAACCGAGAGACAATAAGTACTTTTTAGTTGTACTTCGATAATACCCCTGCAGTCAGAAAATCATTGACCACGGCAAGTGAGACTGACTATATTTCTATCAAACATGACATTACAAATACATGCTCAAGGATTCCTGTTATCCAGTCACGGACACTTTGCAAAAATTGGGAATTGAAGCTGTTGTTGTTCTTCCCTTCATTGGGGGTGGCTGCAACCCCTCACCTCTAGTGTCCACCACTGCTGTTATCACTATTACATACCTTGCTTGCTGGGTGGTTTATACATCTCAACAGACTTCCTATCCTTGACCTTCTTTCCCACCTCATCAACTGCGACATCAGCTCCTTTCACTGCAACTTTTCTAACAACTTTCAACTTCTTTGAGTTATCAATATCAGCATTCTTTTGGTCCTGTGTGACTCCACTGGTTCCATCGTTCCTTGGAATCCAAATAGGTGCCGTGTTCACCATAACAATTTGACTTTTTATCTTTCCTTGGGTCTCACCTTTAACCTCTGAGCCTGGAAGTGACACTTGACTTTCGACTGGTGACCTGATCTCACTTTTGACCTTTGATTTAACTTGGGATGGCTCTTCTTTAAGTGGCTTGGATATTTCATTCTTCACCTTCGGCTTTTCCACTAATAAGAGGGGAAAAGAATACATTATTTCTACTTGAATGGTTTAATAAGGGAAAGATTTCCAATTTTGTCCAAATCATGCTGATTGAATTTGCAAAACAGTACTTAAAGGCCAAAACACATCTGAGATCGAGACAACCAAGGATTTTACAAAATACTTCTTTATACCTTGATAGTTAGCCTGATGAACATTTAACAAATTGTAAACAATCTCCAACCAAATCA
Source organism: Aurelia aurita (assembly GCA_004194415.1). Lineage (NCBI taxonomy): Eukaryota > Metazoa > Cnidaria > Scyphozoa > Semaeostomeae > Ulmaridae > Aurelia > Aurelia aurita. The sequence continues at coordinate 356,276 of REGM01000028.1, read as the reverse complement.
GCCCCTAATGCACAAGAATCCTATTTTCATGCGTTCCTTAAAAACTAAAAATTGATGTAAACAGCCGTTAGATAACACAATGGTATGAATAAATAACATGGTGATGCATAATCTTGTGCTATAAATAAACAACACTATTAACCCATTTTCAAATTCATAAAAAATTCAAATCCGACCCCCGAACCTTTTCTCTCAATATCTATTTGATTTCGACATTGTTGGAGAACAAAGGAATTGCTGTTTTCAAAGCAACCACCTATTTTGACTTTCATGTGCCATAAATCAGCAACCACTCGTCAGATTGACTCAAACAAGGTCCTAAACTCTCAATTGAAGCCTATCTTATGCAACTGCATAAAAAATGGGACAACTTAAGCTACAGTTCCTCCACAGCAGGAAATTATGAGAGGCAGGAATATATTAAAGAGGTTGGTATCACAGAAACATCGGAGCTACTCAGAGTAAGGCTTGAAATGAAAGATATAGGGAAAAATCAAGGGAAAGAAAGAGCATGCGCAGGATGCAGCAATGAAAAGGAAAGTACAGAACATATAATGCAGTGTAAAGCGACAAATGAGATGATGGGAATGAAAGGAAATATTATGTGGATAAATGGAAAAACAGAGGAACTAAGGAAAATAGCAAAATACATAAACAAATATATGGAAAAAAGGACAGAGAAGAGNAGTTCCTCCACAGCAGGAAATTATGAGAGGCAGGAATATATTAAAGAGGTTGGTATCACAGAAACATCGGAGCTACTCAGAGTAAGGCTTGAAATGAAAGATATAGGGAAAAATCAAGGGAAAGAAAGAGCATGCGCAGGATGCAGCAATGAAAAGGAAAGTACAGAACATATAATGCAGTGTAAAGCGACAAATGAGATGATGGGAATGAAAGGAAATATTATGTGGATAAATGGAAAAACAGAGGAACTAAGGAAAATAGCAAAATACATAAACAAATATATGGAAAAAAGGACAGAGAAGAGCATAAAATAGGAAAAGTAATGACAAAGTTAAAAAAACAAAAAAAACATTGTAGGAGAGCCTTGCATAACCTCGAAAGAGGCTATGCTTGCCGGTTACGGCAAAGAGAGCGCCGTGCAGATTCAAAGATTCAAAGGAGAACAAACCGGGCACAATTTGGTAAATCCTATGCAAATTCAATTTTCATACCTTGTTTTTCAACGTTTCCCTTGCCAACTTCTTTGGCATCATCTGCTTTCACTGGTTGAACAGTTCCTGTACCTTGCTTCTCTTTCTGCAGCTGCTGCCTCCTTTCTAGCATCTTTCTCAAGGCCTTCTCTCTCAAAATTTCTTCATATGTTTTGATATGAAATCCTAATCCAGCTCCATCACCATCCTTTTCTGTCAACTCCCTCAATTCTTCATCTATACTCTTCTTCGTTTCTTTACTTCCCTCATTTGAATTCTTCTCACCATTATCATCAACTGTTGTTTCCTTCTCATCACCCTGTGATTTGTCCTCCTCAATCACACCATCTGCCTCCGTCTTGTCACCCTGTTCCTCTGCCTTTCCCTGGCTGTCTCCTTCCTTGTTTCCTTCGAAATCTTTCTCTGTAACATTCTTGACTTCTTTTGGATCGTTCTTCGTATCGTTGTCCTCTTCTCCCGAATCTGCTACCAATTCAAAATCGTCGGAAGACAGCACTAGAATAAGATTTATATTTTATATTATAGATAGTCACTTTGTATTGTAAACAGTTGGTATTTATTAGTTTTGCTTAAAACTATTCCTTTGTACCAACTGTAAAGAAATTAATTATTATTATTATTATGACTTTGATACAGTACCATAAAACGTAAGAAACGTCCTTAAAATCTAAATCTAAGAGTGAGAACGATGATAAAAACGATAATGCTGTCAGCTCTTTGTCGACTATTCCATATCAATCAATATAAATTAGTGTGACAACCAAGTATAAATTAGTTTGAAAAAACCATCTATAAGATAAAACCACCTATGGACCAATCCAGTAACAAGCAAATACATAGACAGACTAGGCCTTATCCAGAATTCAACTTTGAACTTGTCAAAAAGCAGTGGCGGACATTTTGCCAAATATTGGGGGAGGCGAAGCTATTGTTTCAGGTAAAAAGCAGTGTCTATTTCCATTGTTTTCAAAAAAAAGGTCTTGTTAGGAAACATTGGGGGGGATGCAAAATAAGGACTAATTCAAAGATTCTAGAACCATGGATAGCATAGTTTTTCGGTGTGGTTATTAAATATTTCTTGGGGAGGCAATTTGACACTGCATTGATTACTTTTCCTGCATTGATTATTCAAAAACTACCTCAAAAATCTCAATTAAAAATAGCTTAGTACCAACGATCATAAAAGCCTTACTTCAGAATAATCATTGTATGAACAATTGATTCCTCATCTATGTACCTCTATTTCAACAATGCTGTAATATTTGATATATATATACTCATATATTTTTTTACAACATTTTATTTTAACGGCCAAAGCTAGATAAGCTATGCTTTACTTTGGTCGTATAGGATCCAGATCTTTTACATATACCTGTAATAGCATTTAGCCCTGTATTCTATGAAAAAAGTTGAATTGAAATTCCATACCAACATTTTCATTGAAATTTCCATTCGTATAAAAAATATTATCAACAATAAAACCTAAACAACTAACGCTGCATACCATTTGTTTCCTCTTTCTCTTTGCTCTTTTCCTTCTTCGCTTTTTTGCCCTGCTTCTTTCTCTCTTTTTCTTTTTGCTTTCGTAATTTTTCTTTCTCTTCTTTTCTCCTGGCTTTGCTCTCTTTGTATTTCCTCCTCTCTTCCGCTTCCCTTTCTTGCTTCGCTTTTAACAACCTTTCATTTCGTTCTCTGTTTCTTTCGATTTCTCTCGATTTGTACCTATCATCGGAGAACTGCTTGCCTAGAAAAAAGAACACAACGTTGGAGGGTATTCAGATTCAGTCCACTTCAATCCCATTTTCTTTGCAGAATACAAAGCCTAATAATATACATGATCATCAAGAAGATGTATTCTATTTTACACAATCCCAAGGAAAGCAGCTTATCTCCCTTGGGCTGTCAATAAAACAATTAAAAAGGGCATGTATTTACGATAAGAATACATGAACAATGATGGGATATTGTGAACTGGTGGAATTCAGTTGTGGTACTAGATTTAATAACTTGCAGTGAAGGTTACAATCTGAAGTACAATTTTAACATTAATCAGACACTTTAATTAGAATAAAATCTTGAGGCCAGTCAATTGACAATAACGCTAAAGTTTGCGGTCGCGCAAAGCATGCTGGTAAAAAGCTCCCTGACGACCACCTAACAACATAAAAATCCTGGTCTGCCATTTCGATTAGCTAGCTGTGGTAAAGTTTGGAACAAGTAATCAATGTAAACAAATAGGAAAATTTTGTAATTCGAACGCGAATCTTTAATTTGAATCAAAACTTTACTTTTTCTGCTTTGGAAAGGTTTCCTTTCGAACCATGTTGCATTCGAATTCAAGGTCGATTCAAATTCGAGCTAGCTAGTCGAAACGGCAGACCGAAATGTTTACGACGTTAGGTGGTCGTCAGGGAGCTTTTTACCAGCATGCTTTGCAGCGAATACAACAGAGTCTTTGGAGCTGCCATCTTTAGCGTTATTGTCTATTGAGGTACGAAGAGTAGGCTTTAAATAGGCTAAAAACATGTGTGCCTTATTGTCTCTTTGTTTGAACGTAGGCAAACAAGCATAGGTTTCAAATCTTTTAAAAAGGTCGGTATAAAATTCTGTGACCTATTTCTTTGAATGGAATGGCTGGAAAGAAACTTTAGCTACTTTGTAATAATTCTACCATTGGACTTTTCAGAAATCTTCAATATTTTCAGAATTAGAGTGATTTTCTTCTTTTTTAAGAATTCAAGAAAAATTTTGAAATAAACTTAAAACCATCGTAGTTTCTAAACTTTTTGAGAAAAAATCGAATAATTTTCCATTAAAAACATAGTTTATGAACGTTTACAATATGTTATCAAGCAAAAGTTTTTCACTCTTCTGGTTTGCGATTTAAAAATGTGATGACGTCACATCCTCAAATGAGTTGAAATATGAAACACACTGTAATTTCAAAAATATTCAAGATTTCTGAAAAGTCCAACGGTAGAGTGATAGCGAAGTAGCTAAAGTTTCTTTCAAGTCATTCGATTCAAAGAAATAGGTCACTGAATTTTACACCGACCTTTTTACGCCAATTTAAAGATTTGGAACCTATGCTAGGCAAACATCTTTGATTTCTAAAATTGAAGAAGGCTTATACCAATTTTATACACGTTATGTAAGTTTAAATGTATCTGATAAACATAAAAAACAAACTACGTACTTCTTGAAGAGACAATATCTCGATCTTTTCTATCTCTTCTATCTTTCTTATAAGTTTGATATGATTTTTCTTTTTTCTGTCTTGCTTCATATGCATTCATGATTTGTTCAAATTCAGAATCACTTGAATCCCCTGCAAGTGAAAAATATTTCATCTATTGAAGGGTATTAAAAACAAGCATATAAGAGCCTCAACCTTTTGAGTTGAAGCTCTTATATGCTTCTTCAACCTTATGAGCTGAAGACTCGTCCTTCTCGACGGCATAAAAAGTACCCTGCAAATTAGCGATATAACAAATCTTTCTAACAGTAATCTCTTGAAAATAATTCTTTACGGTGATGAAACGTTAACAGAAAATCAAAACAAAGCGATTCTAGAGTTTACATTAAGGTATATTAAAACGACCGAGCATCTCCTATGAACAATTTTAGATTTCTATCAAATATCGATCTTCCTTCTCAAGCTATGTTCTTGTTTTTTCTTTAACCTTTAATTTCTTTTGTTCTATGTTTTATGTAAGGCCGCAGAGTAGATATGTATTTAATGCTCTCTGTAGGTATCGTTATTGTAATAATTGTTTGTCCTTGTAATTTTTTATCGACGAATATAAAAAAAAAAACTTTTGAGGTTATCCTAGGAGAGGCACATTTTGGGGTGAGTGGCGGAGCGGCTTATACAGTTTTCATCAGGTGACTGAAGCTAAGCTCGGTCGAATGTGGTCAAACTCCGGATGGGTGACCTCAGAGGCCTGACCCGGGGACTGACCTCGCAACTCACTTCGCCTCCTTCGGAATGTAAGTTAAACTAGGGGTTCCATGCCTGGATGCAGCATGCATAGTGGACCTAAATTAGCTTTAAGTAGCTAGAAAATCCTGACAGCCCACTTAAAACAAATAACTGACTGACTGACATAATTTGGGGAACATAATTTCAAAACATCCAAAAAGTTAAAGCTAGTTGTCCAAAAAGTTAAGGATACTAAAAAAGGATTAATAATTCATCAAATAATTTTGTTATAAAATACTGAGCTCCTAGCACATTCTCGTGCATTCTTTCTTGAATATAATTGGTAAAATTTTTGATTGCAGAAAAATAAATGGCATCTCTTTCAAACAAAGTTCTAAAATACAAATTTCACAGTATTACTTCAGGCAAATTATATATTTTTATCACACTTTAACAAACCTTTTTCCTTTTTACTGGCTTTCTTCTTTCTCTCTTCTTTCTTTGGAGAAGCTGCAATAAAAATACTTTAACATTGTAACAAAACCTATTTTTCTAATGCAAGCAAACATAAACAGATCATAATTCTACTTGAAATTTCAGCTAAGAGTTGCCCACCAAAATAAAATAAAGGAAATTGCAAATATATACTTTCTTTGAATCTAGCTCAAGTTATTTTGCCATCACTTACCTTGCCTGCCTTTAATCATTTCTTTAAACATTCTGACATGATCTTGAAATGAAGTATCTGCAAATAAATGCATTATTAGCAATGTACAGATGACCTGACTTCAAAAGCATAATTTGTCCCGAATGATAAGCCTCCATAAAACCAGCTTATACCCCATTCACACTGGCAAGTTAAACCAGCTTAAAATAAACCAGGTTATGGAATGCTGCGTTCTAATTGGTCGATCCAACAAATCGAATGCATTTGATTGGTTGAAATTTAACATGGGCTAGATAAAGCTGGTTTAAATGCTTCAGTGTGAATGAGGTATTAGTCAGAGGACTGTGCTGTAGTTGCAGTGAGGAGTATACTCCCACAAAGTTGTGTCATCCACATTTCAAATGGCAGAAACTTAAGTTTTATCTCAATCACACCATGTATCCACCCACATCAGGGTCTCTCCTCTTTGAATATATATAGAGTTGACTGCAGCTAAATTTTGCCACAATTTTGTCACCCAATTTACATTGAAAAAATACACCTGTCGACTCTCACTACTAGGAAATTGGAAATTTTGTTGTGAACTATGTTAAAACAGTTTTTTAACAATTTCATACGTTTGGTAGAAATTAGGGGGAGGTGAAAGATCAAAATTCTAGCTTGGCAAGGGTCTAATAAGAGGATAACTTAAAAAGGGATGGTAGCTTAAATAGGGAAGGGCTAAATGGAGCTTTCATTCTATACTTTTGCCTTCTTTTAATAAAACCCTGTTAAAACACTGATTACAGAAATAGAAATTAAAGTTTACCTGCACCAGCAAACAAGTTTGCTTGCTGTCCTGGCAAATTTACAGGATTAACACTTGCTGGTGGAGCTTTCATTGGTGCTGGGACATTCAAAATAGCTTGAATTTGCGGCTGGGAGGATGGAACATTGAGTATAGGCTGTCGTGGTGGCTGCGCCTGTTGATGAAAATAACACATTATATATAATCTTTTAAACAAAAAATTCGGCTCATCATAAGTGTACACCAAATACCTAAATATTTATGTATCATATGCAAAAAACAACGGTAAATAGATTGAATGCTTTAGAGACACCTGCGTCATGGAAGTGAAGGGTAAGCTCACTTTTGTTACCAAATTCAACCTTGCTTCTTGATATTTTTCGAATGTGAAACTTCTTTCTGACTTATCCTGGTATATACCTGGTATCCACCTTGCAACATAATAGAAAAGTTTCTAATAAAACTAATTCACAATTCTTGACCAAATTGAATGAAAGTGCTATTGGTATGGTAAAGGTTATTGATTCCCCTTTGCTGTTAGCTAGAGTGAATGACAGCACTACCAAAAAACTATGCAGGTATAGAAGACAATAATTTACCTGTGACATTGCAGGATTGCTCAATATTGGAACAGTAACCATCCTGCTTCCAAGCAAAACAGCTGGGTCAACAACAGCGGCACTTTGTGCTGGACCAACTGACACAGCCAGCCCTGGTGCAACCGTTGCTCCAAATGGTCTTGGTTTATTATGGAAAAATGGACAATTTGCTTTCAAACATCCAGTTGGTTGAGCTTCCCAGAAACATGCAATGGATTGACGATTTTTCTACAAAAAAATTACTAAGATTAAACAGGGCATTCTTTCTGCATGGGATTACACTGGAATCAATGGCAAAATGAGTGTTTGATACTGCAAAACTGCAAACTATGGTGGCAATTTTAGCACAGTCGTTTAGAGGGTAAACCAAGAAAACAAATGATCCAACCTAACAAGCATTTCTGAGGTTAAACTTCCAACATTTAAATCACTATATATACAGTAGCCATGCCAGAACACCATTTTAGAGTGACTGAGTTTGTGACGAGGCATAACTTTTGATTTCATTGGAATATTGTTTTCCATGAAATTCTGGCTTATAAAACAGACATGATGCAGATATAATGTTAGCTATCTGTCTGATGTATTTTATTGTATATTCATGGCAACACAACAAGTTTATATACCAGGGTGCATTCCATGCACTCAGGCCCAAAGATCTTTGGTGTGCAGTTACAATGTTCTATTGTTCCCCCATTGTCTCGGCGTAAATATATCTGGTGTGGACTTAACATGAAATGCACTAAGGACTGTATAAAATGTACATTTGTTTGCATTTTGTTCATGTTTGCAGAAGAGGTAAACGACTTAAAAAATCTGAGAAATTGTTGAATTTTATAAACATTACTCCAGAAGGATGATAACACAGAGAGCAGTGAAACTAAAATTTGAAAAATTGATGAACTTACATCAATCTGCATGTGACGATACTTGCAAACAGCTCTTTGGCATTTTCCTTCCAGCCACAAAAGACATGTAACTTCATTTCCTAAAGCTGCTGGTTGATGTCTGAATGGACATGAATCAGCCTGAAAGAAAAACGAAATGGGCAATTAAAAAATTAAACAGATCGACAGACAGAACATACGCAACATTTAAACAAGGACAATCTCAATCTTCACCAGAAGAACATAGAAAATAATATTCAGCTGTTGACACATGTGCAGAGCTTCCGGTAATCTTATCTCACCATCACATTATCTGAAACCTTGTCCTGCAATTTGTTGTTAAAATGAAAATATCCAAGTTTGAGTCTTTCAATGATCTTTTCCCTCATCTTCCCTGTTTTGATTCAGACTTGTTCATACTTTTAGAATTAGAAAAATATCTATTCACTACTATTCTTGTAGTTTGTGTGGTGTAGTGTTACTTGCTAACTTTTTCGTTGCTAATTCTGCATTACAAATATTAAAATGAAATTCCACAAACTTCTCGCCCAAAAGTCAGCCTCTTCAATGAGCTTTCACATAACAGGTTTGCTCATATAAATCTTTAAAAACTACAACAAAGGATTCAAATTTTGACAGGAGACATAACATCAACACAGGAGACCTCAAGAGAGCTTCATTACATCAGTTTGAAAAGAGTACGTCTCATTTGTTTACACAGCTGGTATAAAGATGAAATTTTTCTACAAGCATGGACCGTTTCCGACCATTTTTGTGAATATAGATATTTCAAAGAAATACATCAAAGAAATCACCTTTGCACACGTTGAATAGTAGAAAAAGTAGCAATCATCTCCTTGAGCTGCCATGTTGCTTTATCTACAGAAAATGCTTTCCTGGCAAAGGTTTTGAAAAGCTGTTTAATACTGTATTTCCAATGTTTCCAGTGCTCTGCTATTATGCTTTTATCCTGTTGTTTTGGATATTTCAGCAACTTTTCTGATCAATGAAAAAATAATAGATACACTGTACTCCTGGTTTAAACAACAATGTTTTCAATTGGCTTCTTTGTTGATTGAAGATCCGTTGAACATCAAAAGCTCAAAAATGTAAAACTCTTGAAATAGTATCAATGTTTCTTTGAATAATGTGACAACAAATTCTTGATGCACAGGGTGCAATTCTGTAAATTTCGGCAATATACTTCTGTAAAGCAAACAATGCACACAAAACTGTGTCTGTCACTGTCGTAAGAGAGAAAGAATATGCAGGATTGTGAGAAGTCACAAAAGACTTGACTTGGAGTAAAAAAACTTTCTTCACAAAGACTGAAAGTCTCTTCGACTATATTTTGTTCCAAAGATTCCAGAATGTCTTTTTGATTTCTTTCTCTCTTTTATCTGCAAATGGTCAATAAAAAGATTCAAAATCAAACAGCTCTCCAGAGCGCAAACTTCATTCCAGTTGAGCAGCAGCAATAGTTGAAGAATGATAACCAGAATATAGGATCTGAAGAATTACTGCAGACTTTGAACCAACAGGAGAAACTTGATTCCAATATGCCTGCTTGAAGCCAAATTCAGTGAGACCTTTACTTTAGCCTTTTACCTTTCCAGCTAAAAGTTCACTGATTTTTAGCTTGCTATATTTCATATAATTTCATATTTCGATAATAAGATGGGCAATTAAAAACATTAAACACATTAACAGACAGAACATATACAACATCACGACAGGTACAATCACAAAGTGCTAACATTGATTATTCTAGTATTGATAATCATACTGATAATTTATGCAACGTAGATCTCTCTATCAAGCCACACGCTGGTGAAAACTGAAACTTGTGAATCATTTGCGGCATTGATACAGATTGGTACCTAACTTAATCACACGAAGCAACGACTTATGTCCTTCTTCCTTCCATAAACAAGGGTATCCAATGCAATAACCAAAATTGTTACAGTGACTTTATAAGAAATTGATTGGAGGACTGTTGTATTTGGACAAAATTTGTACAACATAGAGAAACAACAATTTCTGATTATTTTTAGTCCTGACTTTACCTCTTCTTCATGATAACTTCCCATCGCAGGGTCCTGATTTATATAACAACTGAGTTATTGAGAGCACATATAATAACTAGTTTGTTCTTTTTAGGAATGTTACAATCTAAAAACACTTCTTGACAGAACATAGCGTCACTCTGAATTGCCTGTATATATACATATTTAAAGATGCTAACATGCGAATTTTTTTAGGTATGTGCAGCAGCAATTATTGGAAAAGAGATTTATTACAATTGCAAAGAAATTGGAAAGTTATTATAAGAACATCGACATTTATAGTAGATAGCTACATTTAATTAAAAACCGTGAAACAGAGAGAATCTTAAAAATCCAATTTAGGAATTCAACTTAGACTTTAAAGACCGACCATTGACCCGCATGCTTTGCGATCGTTTGTTTTTGTTTTTCAATACTTTCTGACAGTCAGAAACTACGGAGCTGTGGAAAGCAAAATCACTTACTTCACGCAAAGCATGCTGGTCAATGGTCGGTCTTTAAATCTAACTTTAATTCCCAAATGAATCTTTAGCTTCAAACATCTTCAATGCCTTCTACTTTAGCAATAGACAATCTTGCAAAATGTAACACTAGGAGAACTTACTGTGACACTTTGATTGATAAGGTTGACGATTCAAAAAATTATCTCGAAGTATCCCAGTAACCCTTCCTCTGTGCAATATTTTCAGAATCCTCTATCATCATTAATATTTGAAAGCACTTACTACAGACAACAATAACAAACTAAAACAGGCAAAACACACAAACACAAACGTTTACAAAAGAATTTCCACAGATGCAAAATTCTGCATGATTAAATGCAAAAATATATATATTCCAAAGGAGACGAAACATGACTAAAAATGATGGCATTTAAAATAAACATATTGCAGCAATATTGTATAAGCAAGTGTAATAAATATATTCAACGAAAACCCTGCAACTTATAGGCAAACTCTTAGAAAGATACTGAATTCAAGAAACAGATTTCAATGGGTGATTTTTGCACAGAAAATAATTGTGATGGATTCTTTGTTAATGTGATTCTTTGGGAGAAACTTTCCACCTTGACTACACTAGAAAACAATATTTCCTTTTTATATATATGTCCTTTTGATAAAATTCCTGTATTTCCTATCAAACAACGCTAGGATACATCTCCTTCAACTAAGAAAATATGTTATCAAGCATTGTAAAAATTATCAACCACTTGCTTGTGTTTAGCACCAGTGACTTTGATTCTTTCATTTAACAACCACAACACAGAACTCACTGGGAGAATATCAGATTTTTTTGCTACAACTATATATATTGACTTTCGTTTTACAATAGATGCTGTGTAAATATATAATTCAATTAATACATATAAAATTGCACATAAAACACGCCTGAGATAAAACAATTTACATATTTTGCTGAAAAAGAACCAGTTATCTGTTAGTGGTGATTCAAAACAAGATCTTTGGAGGGTTATTCTGACAAGACATTTCAATTTGTACAAAAATTTGGTATGTGGATTGAACACTGCATCACGAACAAGGGCGGATTTTGTAACATTAGCAGAAGTTTCTTTTGATTGGCAAACCATTTCAAAGTGATTAGTAATCACAGACAAAGGGAATTTTCTCAAGCAACAAATCAAAACAAACGCAGCCACAAAAGATGCCTTGAAACCAGTATAGCAAACTGTCATGTTGTGCATATGAAAAGATGTTGTTAAGAGAAGACATAAATACATATTGAAAGAAAGTGGATACATCTAATCATCTCCCTTGTGGATTTTATCCATCTAGAATTCAGAAGCTGAACAGCAGGCATTACAGTACTGGTATATTTAGGGTGTGAACGAAAAAGACTCAATGCTCAGCTTCCAAATCAAATAAATAAAATCCCCGAGGCACATGTTTAAAGTATGTTTCAAATTAGATGTCACATGAGATTTGTGATAATGCAAACTTACTCATGCAAAGCACTTCAATTTTTGTTATTCACAGGCATTTTCATGTGCTTTAACAACACCTCTTTGTGTGCACAATCTAGCAGTTAGCCATACTGGTTTCAGCGCAATTCCTTTGGGGATTTGTTTTTTTTTATACAAAATCTGCCCTTGTTTGCATCAGGAGGAAACATCACTATGAGTGCTTTCAAACCTCCTATCATGAACCTCCTTTCTCCTATCACATTAAATTTTGATGCCATGTCATGATCTTTGAATGAATGTTTGCTGGGTAAATAAAGGTAGTTTTGGGTGGACAAAGTTGGGGCAAGTGGGCAAGGCCTTATTCTTTTCATGTTTGCTACAGAACAGTGAAATCAGCTCTATCTAGGAAAGTTTTCATTTGGCCTATAAACAGAATACAACTTGACATGGCCAAACAGCTAAGCCTGTAAGCTCTGAGCAAATATGTCAAGCTTGTGAAACATAGGCACCGACATAGACCAGTCATAGACCAGTTTGGCACTGCAGTACGGAAATCATAGTATAACTTAACAGGATTTTCAGAGTTGCTTGGCAAAAATGATTGGCATTGCCTTCGACTTCCTTCGTTCATTTTCCGTCTTGTCAAACTAAAGGAAGACTCGAAGGTTGATTTACGACTGCAGTGTATTCGTCAATTAACACAAATCTTGGCTTTCATGATGATAAGACAAACCAATTCTGGTTTACCTTAATCATCCCTAGCCCTATGTTAGCCCAACGATTGAGCAATATTCCCTTTCCAGGGAGCCATATTTTTGTTACGACCTGCGAAACGCAGTGACCCTGCTAGGCCATATCTTTTGTGGCGTCATCTTACCGTTTCTTTAGCACTTTACGAGCGATGGTTGGTTCCAATTGGTGAAGACATCTTTGAATTTTCTTGGGAAATCTTTGCAGCAAGTTTTTATCTCTATAATATCTGAATTATCTCTTCAATTTGACGGAGCTTCCTCGGCCAAACGAACACTGCAAGCCTTCTTTCTGTTGTGTTCTGCCTTCATGTGCTTCGCAATGCATTATGGGCCTGTTCTATGACGTAAGAACTCCCAAAAAGTTTTTTCGTAAATTTTGATGGGCTGTCAAAAATCGGCCAAAAGCAAGGGCGGCGCAAGGGGGTGGAAAGGGGTGGAAAGGGGTGGACATGTCCACCCCACTTTTTTCTGGTCGGTATTTATCGTTAAGGAAAACGATGTAAAAAAGTTAGGTGTACCTTCTAGCAATCAATTTTATCCCGTGTCCATCCCACTTTTCAGGGCTGGCGGCGTCCCTGGCAAAAAGTTGGATTTGTTTTTGTCTTTACGGAATTGTCAGCTAATCAAGATTTATATGAACCTTTCTGAAAATTCTCGTATGCGAAAGTGTCCTGGTACAAAAAGGCATAGTCAAATTCTCATATGCGATAGTGTCCTAGTACACACCCAGTATTCCTAATTCTCAGTCAAATGAGAGTGCCCATGGCTCAGATAAGCCTCCCTTAACCACAGAGGTATCAGCTATTCTCTGTGACTCCTCCGCAGCTACCCCCCTTATAGCTGATGATAATGCTATTGATGCCAAATCCACATTAAAATTGTTAAGAATAAGAAACATTGGTAGGGTCATTATTGGATACCTAAATATCAATTCTGTTAGAAATAAATTTGATGCGCTCAAAGAAATCGCTTCACAAAGTCTAGATATATTGATGATTTCCGAAACAAAAATTGATGCTTCCTTTCCAACGGGGCAATTTGCCATAGNCTTGCGATAAGAACCTAGATAACATAACTCATAAGCTTGAAAATGACTGTAATGTAGCCTTAAAATGGTTTGCCGACAACTTTATGAAATTAAATGCAGATAAATGTCATCTTTTGGTTCTTGGGGAGAGATGTGATGATCCAATTACTGTTAAGATTGGAAATACTGATGTCGTTAATAGCTCTGAAGAGAAATTACTCGGAATTCATATTGACAACAAACTCTCCTTTGACCATCACGTCTCGAAACTTTGCCAAAAAGCTAGCAATAAACTTTATGCACTTGCTCGCATATCCCCGTATATGGATCAGAACAAACTAAGAAGCTTAATGAGGGCATTTATTACCAGTCAGTTTCAATACTGTCCTTTAATCTGGATGTTTCACAGCAGGCAGCTTAACCAAAAAATCAACAAAATACAGGAAAGGGCCTTGAGAATTACATATAAGGACACCGAATCTTCTTTTAGTGAGCTATTACAGAAGGACTGTGCAGTTACTGTTCATACAAAGAACTTGCAAATACTTATGATCGAGATGTACAAAACTAGAAATGACCTGAATCCTTCATTTATGCAGGAAATATTCTGTGAAAATACAATTCACTACAATTTGCGTAACAATAACGAATTTGTTCAACCAAGGGTAAGATCAGTCAACAACGGGACAGAAAGCGTCCGATTTAAAGGTCCGCAGCTGTGGCAAACGTTACCACCAACGATACGGAATTCAGAATCCCTTTGTCAGTTTAAAACGAAGATAAAAAATTGGTACGGAGAAAATTGTCCTTGCAAATTATGCCGCATTTTTATTCAGAATTTGGGCTTTTTATGATAAATACTTTTACCACATTTTTATTCCAAACTTGGGCTACTTATGATAAATGTTTTTAGATTTCCGTTTTATATTGTATACTTTGATAACTTGTAAATATTTTACTCACTACTTTCTTATGTAATATTGTATATAAATTGTTTTAACGTTGGAATTAATTAGCTACTATTTATTTAGCTATTGTATTTTTAATCCAACGATAAATAAATCGATAATAACACAAACGCATAGTCATAGTCAAATTCTCCTATGCGAAAGTGTCCTGGTGCACAAACGCATAGTCAAATTCTCGTATGCGAAAGTGTCCTGGTGCACAAACGCATAGTCAAATTCTCGTATGCGAAAGTGTCCTGGTACACAAACGCATAGTTAAATTCTCGTATGCGAAAGTGTCCTGGTGCACAAACGCATAGTCAAATTCTCGTATGCGAAAGTGTCCTGGTACACAAACGCATAACAAAATTTGGTTATGCGAAAGTGCCCCCCCCCCCATTCTTTTACGACGGGTAAGCAAGTGCATAGTAGATCTTGATCTAAGGGGGACATCTTAAATGTAAAAAAAATTTCAGGGTGCCTTTTTCAAAGAATCTACGAATTTATGGTATGCATCTCCTCAGCTGCCCTGGATTTATGGGCATGGTGCCTTTTTTGAGAAATCTACGGATTAATGTGTACCGTTCTTAAAATCAACCAAAGAAGGAAAATGAAACGACAAAAAAAACGTGTATATGGCAGTTAAAACATTTATTTTATTTAACCATGAAGATATCCATGCAAACTAAGATGTTCCAAATTAGCATCGAGGTCATCTGGGATGTCAAACTCATATCGCACAAATTGACTAAGTTTTGTCACTTCTGCAGTCTTCCCTATCCCAAGTGAGTCATACTTCTTCAGTTTAGGTCTCTGAGGCAGAGACTGTTTCTTCAGACTAGTTTCTAAGAGAGCACCCTTCCCAGACTTCAGCACTGGTGATGATACGCCCTTATCATGACCTCGATCTGAAATCGCCCTCTCTGCCACTATAGTGTTTCTATGCAAGTCCCCAGTTGGCGAATCGTCATCGTTTCTTAACAATATGTGGCTCTTCACGGGCACTTTTGCAATAGGCACGCCTAAAAACTTGGACAACTTTGAATAGTCAGCCTCTTCCCAGGATCGATGTTGCGTAGAAGAGAGGCTGATGTCTCTCATAATACGTAAAGTTTTATTCCATGGGTTTGGAGCATTCGGCTTGGCCTCTTTCGAGTTCGTAGCCTCGCTTTTTTGCTTTGGTTTATCATGAGTTTTATCTAAGGGTTTTTCATATTGGTCTGCCTGAGACTGAGCTAGAATTTCTCTCGGTTTCCCATTGTGTACAGACTTATGTGAACCATTTAACGAATTAGAAATACCACTCGTTAGTGTTCTGGAAGTTGGAGAGGATGAAATCTGTCTTCTGCTGTTTAATGATGTGTCCTTGTTATGCTTTGCAAGCGGACCTTTGCGGCCATTTCTAACTCGACCAATTCTTGCTGTTCTTTTGTGAATGTCATTACTACTTAGTTTAGTCGTAGTTTCGTTAGAAACATCTCCTCCCTTCGAATCAGAATTATTGTTTCTTCCGATAAAAGCCTGACGTCCATTTCTGACCTGCCCAGTCCTTTGTATTCTTCTGATTGTGTTATTGCCATTCACTTTAGATATCATTCCGTTAGAAAAAGTCCCTCTTACAGACTCAAAACCCTTATTCTGATGGCCTGCTAGCGCTCTCAGACTGTCTATTCTCGATATGGGCCTATGATCAAGTTTATGCTTCTGAACAACAGCGGGTAAACTAGTATCTTCAGAGCGCACACGAGCAGCTTGGCCTGTGAAACTATTTGTCAATTTTGTCTGTTCAATGGCTTCAGAACCTGCCTTAGTTTCTTCATTTCTTGACTGTGTTTCTTCATCTTCGCTACTGATGACCGATAAAACATCAAGAACGCTGCTTTTAGGTCGTTTGAAACGTACAGTTTTCTTTGCGACACGAGATGTTTCTTGAGCATCTACCGTCCTTAAGTTAGGCCGTGAATCTCCATTACGAAACGCAGAAATTGGGTCAGTTATCGACGAGCTAAAGCCTTCTAATGGTCTCCCTTTGTCCTTTGTATCATGCTTCGGTAGCTTTGCAAGATCCTTTCTAGCAAGAAACTCTGCAAATTCCCTCCGTGCTATTTCTTCATCATCACCCTCCTTGCTTTCTTCGTCTAAAAACCATCTTCTAGACTTCCCAGACCTGAAATCCTGCTGCATGTACTTATCAAGAATAGTTTTAGCATCTTTGATATAATTTGAAAACATCTCTGACAATAATTTACCATCATGTAACTTCACTTTATCATGTACGAAACTTCTCTCGTCGTTCTCCTGTATGCTTTGTATCATTTTACATGTCTTCTTGGGTGACGGATATTTTGCAGAACCTCGCTTGTGAAATCCAGACCAGAATTTGTCCAAACTTTCGTCTACGGTTTCTTTTGTATCATCAAAAAATTCTGTTTGTGGGACCTGGTTTGATAAGTGTGATAATGGATGGCTTTGCTTTGTAGTTCGTTTGCTGGATTTCAATGAACGCTTTAAAGTCCTCTTTGCTTTGGGGCTAACTAGTTTGAATGCAGCCATCAAAATTTCATATTCATATATTCAGTTTGGTTGTACTCAAGAAGGCAATAATTAGACCGTACGTATACATCTAAGCTGGGTCTAAAGTGCAGGAAAACTAAAAGGTGAACCTGGGAAAGCTCTAACGAATCTACTTGTTTGATCTCAACTTCAACAAGTACTCAACTTCGTGGCATGAGATTGTATGTGGATGACAAGATTGCTGGCCAATTTAAGGACAACGCTATGTAACTACTTCAACAGCAAGTTGCAAATAGTGTACTTTGTCCTAACTCTTTTATCATATAAAACAAACACTGTGATGTATCGCTTGCAAAAAGACAGATCTCAGCTGATTGGATCCTATTTTTAAAGTTTCGTCTCAATGTTTATTTTCATTGGATCAAAGCTCCATACACAGTCTTCTGATGACCAATAGCCAGAGGCGACCAAATTCCTAGAAGATGAACAGGCAATCTATGAATTGCTCCGACAGAAAGTTGCAAATAATATACGATATCGTAGCTCTGTGTACTATTTCACTGCATTGAAAAATATGAGTTCCATAAACAGTATTAGTCAGCTTTCAAGTCAGGAGCATTTTATCTGACGAGGAAGGCTGTCAAAGTAAATGTCAGTATCTCCCAGCAAGCTCTAGTTCTTCACGCCCTCTACTTACTTCTCAGATCTCTCAAAAACCTGTGACTTGATATTGACCAAATACATATTTGGATATTGAAACATTCTATCCATTGCTGTTCAACGCTGACTTGACGAAATAATTATCTGAAGAACATATATTGACATCTGGTATTGAGCTCTCCTTCTTCGCATTTTCCTTTTTCAATACCACTCTCCAAATAAGCTGCTCCTTGCTTTCAACCAACCAACCAACCAACTAAATCTTCAGATATTAACATAGTCTTAAAAATATAATCTCTTGCCGCGTAAATCAATAATCTTTTATTATCTCCAATCAATTTTCAATTCACAAGATCAAATTTTGTGAGATCTTTTTAATGTTTACTCATCAAGGAGTTAAATTCTTTTTCCGCAGATCCTCAAGTTGATGAAGTTCGATTTTGGAGAATTAAGTCTGTATCGTTTCTGCAGTGTTCACGGGAGGCCACTAAGCCTCAAAATCCAATTATTTTGCAACGAATCTTAACTGCTAAAGAAGGCCCATGTTTTCATTCTTGAATCTGCAATCTTCTATAAAACCGTTGACAAATTACTTGAAGTCATGCTACAAATGTCGAAGCACTGTTCAGCACATTTACGACATGTAATGCCCCCTGAATTAGTGTCCCCTTGACCCCATAATTATTTTGCAACGATGCTTAACTGCTAAAATGATATGTCCATCCTTGAATTTCCACGTTGACGAATAACTTGAAGAGATATGTACAACAAATTCTGAAGCACTATTTGATACGTTTTTGAGCAATCCATTATTGATTCTCCACTAGAAAAAATTGTCTGTAACGATCATTGATTTCCAAAAACGTCTCCATATTTTCCATTCTCCAATCTTCTACAGCTCGAAAACATTTTAACAACTTTTATGCAGCGGTGCTGCACATTCAGAAGCACTGATCAGTACATTTAGATATACAATATTTTCTCCATTAAGATCTTGTGTCTTCTATAAAGCATCAGTATCCAAATATTTTGCGACGTTCCTTTACTCCTAAATTTCGTCTGTCTTTCTATTCTCAAATTTGCAATCTTCTGAAAAACTGTAGAAAAATTATCTGAACTGGTAGAACAAAGTCAAAAGCATTGAATTTTCTGTAAATTATCGATTTTGATTCTCCAGTAGAAGATGTCGTCGAATTCTCCAATATTTTCCAATATTATGCGTCCATATTTTCCATTCTCCAATCTGAAATCATCTTATCGATGAATTATTTCAAGCCATGCAGTAAATTCCGAAAAACCCTTCAGCAAATTTAGGATGAATTATTTATTCTCCACTAAAATGGTCTTCTAAGCCTTAGTATCCAAATATTATTGCAACAGTGTTTTACTTCTAGATTGCGTCCGTCTTTCTATTCTCAAAATTGCAAATCTTCTAAAAGCCGTTGAAAAATCATCTGAAGCGATGGAAACAATTCAAAAGCATTGGATGTTCCGTAAATTATTGATTTTGATTCTCAATAGAAAATGTTAAATTCTTTATTGCAATAATCTGTCTTTGACTCTTTAAAATGCGTCCATCTTTTCCATTCTCGAATTAGCAATCATCTTAAAATAGCGATGAATTATTTCAAGCCATGCAGCAAATTCCGAAGCACTTCTCAGCACATTTAGGATCAAATATTTATTCTCCACTAAAATGGTCCACTGAGCCTTGGTATCCAAATATTTTGCAACATTCCTTTACTCCTAAATGGGTCAGTCTTTTCGATTCTCAAATTTGCAAATCTTCTAAAAACTGTTAAAAAACTACCTGAAGCGATCAAAACAAAGTCAAAAATATGCTCCGTAATTATTGATTCTCCAGAAGAAAGTATCAAATTCTTCTTTCAACAGTCTTTGAGATCGTCCTTTCTTTTCCATTCTTGAATCTGCAATCATCTTAGAAATGTCGATACATTGTTTCGAGCGATGCAGAAATTGTAAAGCAGATATTCTCACAGATACATGCTATCGTAACATGTTAGCGTCTTATTCATCTTTGTGACATACGCTATGTTCTGTGTACAAACGTTTGACTAACAATTTACTGTTTTTATCTGCATCGTCGACAGGTACAAAGGAGATAATTAATTATGAATTCCTCAATATCTTATGTGAAATAATTCTTTGATTTCGAAATTCTTGCCTGTGTTTTAAACCACATAAAATTGTGAAATGGCTAAATTATATAAAATTTACATATATTCACGTATGTGGGCACAGTCTTTTAACAGGGGCTTATACTGGGTGGGACAGAAAAAACGTGGGGCGTTTAGCAAGCCATATTTTGGTGAAAAACAAGTCAAATCGGGAGTGTTGAAGCTTTATATTGGAGAAGAAGGATTGAATTAGTTATAGAAATTTAGTTTGTTAAAATCGGTCATTTCTTTCCTTATATATTTGCGATTTTGTGATATAGCCATTTTGGTGAAAAGTATCGCTAGTCAAAGAACTTTCAGCTTGCTAACAATGACAATTTAAATGACTAGTCCCCAAGGGATACAACATAAGTAACATTAGCTTTTCCTTTTGTGCTCTAACACAATGCATGCGTTGTTTAAATTTGTTGGTAGAGAAACAGTAGCTTTGTCATGGCTTAGCGTGCATGAATAAGGATCTAATTGAAGGCCTATTATAGCAATCTTGTGAAACACCATTTTACTAAAATCGCTCGTAATTATGGAACGGAAAGACCGATTTCGACCAAACAAATTTTCACATCTAAGTTAGCCTTTCTTCTATGCGATAAACTTTGAAGAAACTAATTTATAAGGTAAACTCCATCAAAAAGAAATTGGTAAACCCCCCACGTTTTTTCTGACTCACCCGATATATTCTAGAGAAAAACTGGCTTAACATGGCTGATTGAACAGTTGATGTAAATTTATGTAAATCCAATTAATTTCTAAAAAGTCAAATGCAATGTTTTTGTGGTACACCTACTGACTGACCTGCAAATAACTTTATGAGAGAGGAAAACGCGACTGCTTGGAAAACAATAATCAATAAACAATCAAGGGTCCTGAGAGGATAAAATGGGATCTGGAATAGACTTTTTAGCTATTCTAAAACAGAGTCGGAATCGAACAATATTTCTAAACATTTTGTAGAATTTTCGAACGTGGACAAAAGAGATAGAAGCTCCAACGCCACTCAATCGAACTATTCGCATAAAAATGTAAACAATTATCGCTCGATCCAGACTCTTTTGTAGAATAGCTAAAAGGTCTATTTGCCTAAAATGACACTCTGGAAATGGGATTTTTGTGCTAAACTGGGATTTATGACATAGATACAGGACTCGGAACAACAACAATGAAAAAATAGACTGGAATGGGATTTGATCACAGACTGTGTAAGCCTGGTTCACACTAGGTCGTTGAAGTCGTTGAGGTCGCTGGACAAACGTCCCAAAAGACCCAAAAACTGAATGTGAACGGCGAAAATAAACTCCCCAATGACCCTGACGACACCAACGACTGAGATTTTGCAATTCACATTCAGTCGTTTGGGTCTTTTGGGTCGTTCATCCCAACGACCCCTGCGACTGCAACAACCTAATGTAAACCAGGCTTTATCTACAAATCAGTAGACTTGCTCCATGTCTATTCTGTGGTCTATCAGCGCTCAATAAAACATTATAACTTCTGCGGAGGCGTAAATCGTGACGAGGACGCTGCGAAGGAGAAACGTGAAACGAAAGGAAACTCCTCGTCACGATTTACGCCCCCGCAGAAGTTATAATGTTTTATTGAGCGCTGATGGACCACAGAATAGACTTGGAGCAAGTCTACAAATCAGTGACTGGGAATGCCCGTAAAATATGAGTGGGGGAATGGGATTGAGGACCCCCCTTCAGAACCCTCGCAAATACCGTGAAAAGTGACAACTCTTGGAGCACTTATACCTATATAGCCTGACTCGTTTGGTCTGTGAGTGAGTCAGGCTAATATTTATACTGATGGTTTCTCTTTTCGAAACAGATCTTTAGTTTCGTAACAAAAAACACTTCACATATGATACGATTATTTCAAAATGTTTGTACTGCTAAACATTCAATCAACCAGTGATCTAACTATCAAAGCTAATCAAAAAATCAAACAATCGATTTTTCTAACTATCGGGTGGCGCAATAAAAAGTGAAATTTTTTGGAAATTTTTCAAAATTCTAGAAATGTTACCAATCTTTAAATTGTCTTTTTGTGCACTTGTCTCAAAGGTAAAATAAATGTAATATATCGTCGTTGGGAAAGAGACGACAAAGTAACGGCATGAAAGCCATATTTTGAGCAATAGTTTTCACAAAATATCTCTTTCTTTGCCAAAAAGGTATATATCTTGTGATTTCATATCGAAGTTCGAGTGCTAAATGATGGAGCGGCCTTGTCAAGGACATAAGCAACCAATTTAATCTGTGGTGCAGGATAAAAACTCAGTTTGATAATCATTTCTTGTGATTTCAGGGAGCAGATATTCTTTAAAACCAAGTAGCTTCTAAAAGCACAAATTCCCACAAATTCTAAGCCATTTCAAGACTTTCCAATATGTCTAAAATCAATTTGGTTTTGACACATACTTTCATGATTGGTAATCAAACTTTGATAAATGTTTTTTAAAAAGGTTTCACTTTTTCAGGCCACCTGTACATGGCACAGATATGACTGAGATTTCATAGAAAAAAAACTATATTAGCAACTAGGGTATAGTCTTAAAGATTCAATGTAACAATGGTTCATAACAGAACATATTTAGTTATAATGCAATGCAAAGAAAAGTTAGGGTGTGTTTGATTGGTACCAATTCTGAAAACGGTAGACTTGGTAGACACGGAATTCGCGTTTGATTGACCCCGAATTCTGAAAACGGTAGGTTTGGTAGGTTTGGGAGGCCTTCTGAACCTTCTGCTCCAAAAGTCAGAAGGTTTGGCAGACTTTGGAGAGATTCTCATTTTCATTAGCAAAACCCTGGTGGTGAATTCAAACCTGCTGTTTTAAAGACTTTTGTGTTTGATTGGGAAATATATTTCCGTCTCTGCGAAGTCTACTGTTTTCAGAATTTTGTAGGTTTGGAATTACCAATCAAACACACCCTTAATATGTTTCTCAACAACTCATTTCTATGCAGTAAAACTATAGCAAACCACAATTTAGGCAATAAACAGTTGTTTTGATCATCGTGATATTCCTTTCAAATATTTATTCATAGAGATGTTTTTGGGGAAAAAGATTTGATCTGCTTCAATTGATTTGATCTTGCATTCACATGTCCAGGGGCAGGGGGGGTAATTCTTTTTTGGAACCTTCTGAAACGGTAGAGTTTGAAAACGCTCAATTTCTATGCCCCCAGTGCAACTCTTTTGAAAACAGTGGACTCAAAAGTCTAATTTTCAATAAAAATCTATTATGTTTTTGGTAGATTTCAAACAACTTTTTGTTGTGTTATTTTTGGCTCTTTTGAAAAAGGGTAGTGATTCAAACCCGCTACAACTTTCTGCTCCTTTCAGCTGATAGGCTTCCCAAAGATTGCCTTGTTGCTTGAGGGGAAGGATTTGGGAAAGCTGGGAATTCTGCTTCGCAGGGATTGGGGAACTGGGAGTCAGAAACCAAAGAGCTTTAATGTAGGAAGTCCTACGCGATAAAATGGAAAAGCTGGGGACAAAAGTGATAATTTGACAGCCAAAAACATTTGGATCAGAACTAAATTTTTTGTTAGTTACCAAACCTTTCTTGTAAAGAAAGATTTACCCTTACCTGGCTTTCCTAGGAATTTAGCTCTTTTTGCAACTTTCTTATTTCAGGAAGTTACATTACCCACAAAATGTCTAGGGAATTTCCCAGTTTTTCGTATGGGTTACAAGAACACTATGATTTTGATAAATAAATAAGGTGTCTGCCAATAGCAAATAATGTGTCACAGTTGTCAAATGAAAATCTTCTTAAACGCAGTCTAGCTGCCCATTTAAACAAATGTAAGATAAATACCTAATAGATTCTTAGTTGACTTTCTTCCACAACGACTGCTTTGTGCAAATTTGGAACTTCAATGCTCTCATTTGCAGTAAAGTCAATGTTAATGTCCGATTTATCTTCAGAGAGGATCAGCATTGACAAAAGTTCTGTTCCTTGCTTTGCAACAAGTTTCTTTGAGGCCCATTTCCACATGACTGGTTTCATACTTCTGCATCTGTCAATGACGGCAGCTGCGGATGACGAAACAGCTGGAATAGAGACTGAGAAAACTGGGGATGTTGACAACTTTGCCATGTTTTTGTAATAATCAAGACTTGATCTCAGGATGATACGGAGGTAGTCGACATTAAGACTCAAGTAAGCTTTGCTGACAGCAACAAGCTCTAGGCTGTGATGAAGCTTCCAGATCACAGCCATCCTTTCCTCTAAGGTATTAGCTTGTCGCATCATTGGCTCCAACTGCCCAAACGTAGCCAACTCTTCATTGATGAAAAAGGAGACATAGTCCCTGCTATACTTTTCAAGGCCGATATCTGCTATCATTTGAAACACTTTTGACGGGTTTTCCATTATCCCGTCTAGCTTTTCCTGCAACTCTTCTTTCCCCTTTGCTTGGTTATTAGCCTTGTAGAATTCACGGATCCATGATGCCATTTGTGTCTTATTCTCAGTATTGAAAACTGGTTGTATCTCTCTTGTGCATATTGCAACAAAAATGTGATCAAGGCATTGAATTACTTCTTCAAAGGATTTAGCATTCTTGAGAAATTCCCAAAGTTTATCTGTAAAATCCCAATCACTTCTTCTGAAACTATCAAGAACGTAGGTGAGCAAGGGAGACGCTAAATCGTTGGTTTCATCCTGTTTTTCTGCAGCTTCTTCTTCTTTTATGTATCTCACTGTTTTCAAGTCCTCAAGGAACTCTGGAACATGCTCGATGATGTCATACGGTTTTTCGGAAGGTGCTGTGAAATCAGGCCAATTGCAGTCAGAAATGTTATGGATTATACTTTCAAGTTGAATCAGTTCCAAGTAGACAGGGGCTAATGGTGAGCATGGATCGGAGGGGACGATTCTGAATTTGGCGACTGCATCTGCTGCAAGGGGTGGTGGCTGGAAAGGAAGTGTTGGTTCTTGCCAGGCAAATTCTAAATACAGCTGTCCACTGTCTTTTGCATCAAATGCCTCTTGTTTAAATATTGAGTCAAGGAGATTGTATCTTGAAAAGTAGAAAGAGTTTTTGCCGCCTTTTTCTTGCATTCCCAGTTGTTTTTGAAGCAGCTCTTCAGCATCTACGATCGCACTATTTTCCTTGATTAGAAATGATTTCAACATCCCTTTTTGGTCGTTTTCTTTGACAACATTCTCAATCTTGCAGCATATCCAACCAATCATTTGAGGAACCTTTGCATCACATTTCACAAGCAGCCATGGCAATTTCAGATTCCAAAATTCAAAGTCACTGATTTTCTCCTTGAGATTTGTCACTGCTTGGGCAAAAACTGACACAAGATAGCGGGCGTCTTTCAAATTCATTGGTGCCAGTTGCTCAATTTCAAAAATTTGCTTTGTTGATTCTCCACCAATAAACTGCAGTTGTGATGTCCCTGTCATGAACTGAACCTGAGCAGTGCTTGCAGGGCCTGCTCTTATAATTGTCTCCTCGGACAAAGTTTTCACATTGTTTGCAAACGATATTTTTGCTGCTTGTTGACTTTGTTGCGTGATATCCCCAGTTGACAGCTCATTTGTATGATATTCGGTCCCAGAAGCATCACTTTCATTAAAACTATGACCATTTGTCAAATTCTCAACCTGTTTGCTAGCCAGCAAAATATTATCTACATCATACGAGTCATTTAGGCCGCTTAGGCCAATCACATCTTCTAGTCCGAGGATGGTCGTCGAGACTCCCTCCTTCCCTACCCTCACATTATTCAAACTAAATTGCTCCTTAAATGTAATGAACTTATCTTCGTGTGTATCTTGAGTTTCTCCATCATTCTTCTTCGCTTCTTGTAGCAGGAGCTCCTCTAAAATATCAGAAAATGATGAAACATCCGCCTGCCTTTGCGAAGCCATTTGTAATTTAGGCCACACTGAGAACGTTTTCCCGCCCAAATCTCAACTAGTGTCCATACCCCTTACTTGATTCTTCCCCGCAGAGGCTCTTATTTAGGAGCGGAGGCGTCATCATAATAAAGTTCAAGAAAAGTTGAATTTTTTTATCAGTGGCTCTCTAACTCCTCCCTCACGATTTAGAAAGATCGACCAAAATCAACTCTTCAGATCCTATTTAAAATTTTCAAATATCTTTCCATCTTTCTAAAGAACTTGAATGCAAGATGCATTGCAGCTTGAAAGACCTAGACCTACTACCCCCGGGGGGGGGGGGGTACTTGGTTATTT
>REGM01000028.1:270950-325706 GCA_004194415.1 Aurelia aurita | reverse complement strand
AAAAAGGACATCCTGATGAAAAAAAAGAGAGGCTCCTTTGAACAATTTTAGATTTCTATCAAATATCGATCTTCCTTCTCAAGCTATGTTTTTGTTTTTTTTTAACCTTTAATTTATTTTGTTTTATGTTTTTTGTAAGGCCGCAGGAGTAGATATTGAATTTAATGCTCTTTGTAGGTATCGTTATTGTAATAATTGTTTGTCCTTGTAATTTTTTATCGATGAATATAAAAAAAAAAAAAAAAAAAAAAAGTTATTTAATGTGTTTCTTATTTTCTTATCTTATTTTGCCATGCTTTTCTTGGATTTAGCTTTTAACAGTTTCTTAGCGCTTCTCAAACATAGTACTCGGGTTTCTTAATTTTTTGGCCATCCTAGTACTGGTGTCTGATAAACCGGTTTCTTATCTAAAAAAACCATGTAAGCTCACCGGAAGCTCAATAGAGGAAACACGATAAAAACTCTCACCTGTATTGTTGCTTGCGTTAGCATATTGTCAATTACATTATCCTCGTTTGGATTCGATTCACTGCATGACCTCGAGATTATTCTCTGACAAGCTGAAATACAAACCGGACTCCGGTCTCTTTGGTTTTTCGTGGCAGGTCGGTCTGGCGCTAAACTTTCACTATCAGCATCACACTGCTCTGCAGATCCATAAAGCCAGTATGTTTTGATGCATACACCCTAGTAATCAGAAATTTCAGTTTCAGTTTCATTTATATCTTAATCACACAAGAAATACTGCATTAGAGATAAAAGGTTTCAGCAAATGTTAGCAGCTACCGGGTAGACTGATTACCTAAGTCCTTCGTATACCTGCGGTAAACTTTGCTCAACAGTGCCTCATAACAAAACAGTGGAAAAGATGACCCTGCTTAGGCCCTTTCTCAGCTATCACCTCGCAGAAACGAAATGCAGCAAAAATCCCATCCTGCACACAGTTAATGATGAAAACTCCGCATATGTAAGTAGTGTAAAGTTCACACTGTCAGTTGAAGCTTGAATCACATTGGCTTTCGTGGAATCTTGTGAGCTGATTGCCACCACAATTTCTTGTGTGCGAGGGCCTAAATAGGGTCAAGTTTTTCCCAAATATACCCATAACAACCAAAAATGGGCTGTTCACTATCCTGTAGATTTTGACTTTTTGATGCCCAACATTGACGGGGGAGCATAATTACAATTTAATTTATCACTAAAAAGCAATGCCTGAGGGAAGAAAAATATTATTTTACCATTCTAATTATTGTACAGTGGATGCAATTGAGGCACTCACTTATAGTTTTAGTTTTAGCCAAAGACCACAGAAGCTAGTTTTCAGGACATCCTTCATTTGAGATTAAATCAATGATTTTCGTGAGTATCGCTGCTGCAAAGCTTTTACTAGAATAATCCATTTTCTAACTAAAAACTTCATACTAAATGTGGTTACTAAACATTATATACTATGGAGGAGGCGGACGCAAATAAACAGACAAATTTATGGCACACTGAGGCCTTTCGAACCTAAGTTCTCATCAGAGTGTGACTTTACATTTAAAGTTAGAGTATATTTTTCTGATGAGAACGCAGGTTCGAAATGCCTCAGTGTGCCATAAATTTGTCTGTTTCTTTTCTGTCCGTATATAATTTCTAACTAAAAATGTTTTAATCGCTCATTGCATTTTCGGCGTCTTGTCAAACGATAAAAAAACAAGGATATAAATAATACCTTAGATCCAAAACTTCCTCTTGGTTTTGTAAAATAGTTTCCTTTGGTCAATGCTTCTGCTGTTGTTTCAGTTATGTGACATGCGTTTGGCTGTAAATAAAAAAGACAGGGACGATTTAGTTCTCTACCGTGGTACCGGGTGGACCAAAAAGAACTTCACATGTTTGAAAATTCGTTATGCGGAGAATACAAAAAATTATGTAAAGTCTTTGTTCTCCTATGATCAAAGAGTCATGACATATAAAATTTTGCATGACCTCTGTCCCGAAAATCTTCGCCATAAGTTCATTGAAAGATCCCAGATTTCAGAGTATAGAACCAGAAATCGTGGAGATCTGCAAATTCCCAAAGTTAGGTTAGAATATGCAAAGCGAAGTTTCACTTCTCTGCTGTGAAAAACTGGAATGATATCCCTGGCAACATTCGAGAGAAAGAATCAATCGTTCGTTTTAAAACAGATTATTATATTACTATTCACTGTTATTCGGAATGCGTCAAGAAGGACTCGTGAATTCAGCTTTAGGCAGAAACCCAGTCAAGGCCTTTTAGTTTGGGAGTAATTTACCAAATCGCTTCAAACGACCTACCGTGCCTGAAGATTCCATCTTTGCAGCAATGTTCACGGTATCTCCAAACAGACAATAACGGGGCATCTTTACCCCAACGACACCAGCAACAACCCTTCCTGAGTGAATCCCTGCGAAAGTGTAATAATAGTAACTTCATATTTCATGTGTCAGGTAGCATGGGGCTCAAATCTTTAAAAAGGTAGGTGGACAATTTTATTACATTTTCTTGGAATTAAATGGCTTGAAAGGAACTTAGGGTACTTTGCTGTAAATCTGCCATGGAAACTTCTTGATATCTTGATTGTTTTCAAAATGGCAGAATTAATTATATTTGAGGCTGTGACGTCTTCAGATTTCGAAATCCTAAACCAGAAGAGCGACAGATTTCTGCTTGACACTATATCGTAGACTTTCATAAACAATGGTTTTCTTTAAGATTTGAATTTTTTCAAAATTTTTTATGAATTCTTTCCACAAAAATAAAAACCCCGCCATTTTGAAAATAATCAAGATATCAAAAGATTTCCACGACAGATTTACAAGAAAGTACCCTGAGTTCATTTCAAGCCATTCAATTCAAAGAAAAAGGTAATAGAATTCCACAACCACCTTTTAAAGATTTGAAGATTTGAGCCCTATGCTGTGTCAGGTACATCATCAGTGAGAATGCAGAAGAGAAGTATAGAGCTCCAGCCAAATGAGCACAGGAAGAATGCGTTGCAGAAGTTTGTAAACAAAATTGAAAAGGAAAGGAGCAACCAGTGAAGCTATTGAGAAACAAAATCAAGGACATATTACTTGAGTCCCTTATTTCTCTTGCTTCACTTTCCTGTGAGCAAGGTTTATCGCAGGGATACAAGGGACTCAAGTAATCACTCTTGGCTGTACCTGTGCGGATTTGCAAATGACCGCCTTCACTGGCATCGGGGTTAGGAATTGATTCAATAACTCTTAGCATTTCTAACGCCATATCAGCAACATTATCCGCATGTTTTGGAGTCCGGTCCGGAATACCACCTGCAAGCATATAACCATCACCAATCGTTTCCACCTATAAAATAAATAAGTCCTAGTTGAGCCTCTATCGAATCCAAAACAACGGGGCAAGCAAGGTGCTGATAAGGAAAAGACCAATCACAGCGCTCCTTTATTTATTTTAAACAGAGACCGTTTTGAAGAAGGACTTTCAACTCAGTGAGACCGGGTGCCGTTGTATCGTTATATCTTCGTATTTTCTAACAACAAATGTAAATTTAAAGAAAGTGAAACAATTCACATCATAACGGGGGGAACTCTAGTGTGACCTCAGTAAATTTCTTTAGTTCTTTATTTATTTATTTATTTATTTATTTATTTATTTATTTATTTATTTATTTATTAGCAGATTCGATTTAGATTAGTTGTATGTATATATGTAATAATAAGAATGACGCAAAGACAGACTACATTCTTTGTTGTTACTCAGAGTTTCACGCTATACAGCGATTGTCTGATGATCGCTGTATAGCGTGAAACTCTGAGTAACAACAAAGAATGTAGTCTGTCTTTGCGTCACTCTTATTATAATTCGCTCTGTCTATATGGCATTGAGCACTTTTTTAACCAGTAAAGACACATAAACCTGTGATATGTATATATGTATATATGTATAACTAGAAAATTAATCGAATTAAAATAAGGTAGCAAACAAACAAACAAACAAACAAACAAACAAACAAACAGAGCAGCCAATGTTGAGCGATGTTCAGTGAAATGTTTGCATCGTGTTTGCCGGGGCTTTGAGCTTACCTTATAAGCCTTGTATCGTACACTAAGTTTATCAAATTTGATGTACATTGAATTTAACATCATGACGACATCCATTGGTGAAATTTTTGTGCAAATCTTCGTAAATCCAACAACATCGCTGAACAGGATTGAAACATTTTCAAATGTCTGTTAATAAAAGAAAATTAAAACGATCAAAATTATAAAACAGAATTTACGAGTCTATAACTTGAAAAATGTGTTTAAAATTCCAGACGCTAATACATTTACAGTTTGTACTTCACATCTTATTTGAAGGCTTGATGTGACCAGATCACTGTCAGATATTTTCTTTTGTATTCCACTAGAAAGTTACAGTACATAGTACTGATTACACTACTTACAGAAATACTTTGCGATTACTTTACGATACTACTAAAGCGATACCAAGAGGAGCAAAAGACCATGTCTACCCCATGGCCATTACATATACCGGGTGTCCCAAAAAAAAGTATACAGATTTGGTCAAACCTAAGGATCAGAATTTAGCATGAATCAATCCGAAATCATTTTTAAAACATTACTCGATAGTTAACTTGATCATAGATACCTTGTTTGTCGACATTGGTGCTTTGAGAGTAGATATATTAATCTTCAAAGAGCAAATTTGCCTCCACCTCCAAACCAGAGCTTTGGCGTTTTGGCCTAAGCAAATTCTTAAAGCACAGCGAATAAGTCAACAATAGGGGCAATAGACTTTGAAAAATTTAACCCAGGAGGAGGAAAATCACAAACTGCACAACAAATGCTTTTCACAAAATATATTTACGTGACGCTTATCATCAAGGGAGCTCCGAAGTAAACTTTATTCTTTTTAAGCGAAAAAAATTGTGGATATTGCTTTGGCCAAAACGCCAAAGCTCTGGTTTGGAGGTGGAGGCAAATTTGTCCTTTGAAGATTTATATCTCTACTCTCAAAGCACCAATGTCAACAAACAAGGTATCTATGTTCAAGTTAACTACCGAGTAATGTTTTAAAAATGATTTCGGATTGATTCATGCTAAATTCTGAGCGTCAGGGTTGACCAAATCTGTATACTTTTTTTGGGACACCCGGTAGATAAAACAACTGAAATACACCACATAAAGGGAAAACACATAACTATACTACAAAAAAGGGGAACGCTTATTAAAGAGGGAGGAAAGTGGTTGTGTGGCTTATAAAGGAATTTGAAATTTTCTTATCAAACCCGACCAGTTTTATGGATAAACGTGGAGGTAATAGAAGCATATAATAATGAGGTAACTGGAAAAGTCTTCATTACCGTACAATAAAAACTGCATTAAAACCTTGTTTGAAAGATTGATGCATCCAAATGGTCGTAATAAAGCAAAAACTCCCGCGAAAAGATCTCTTCGTTGTTGGACATAGACGCTCAGCAGACTTGAAAATTTTAAAATGAAACATCTACTGCTAGGCAAGACAAATAAAGTGGCATTGGAATAAATTATACAACTATTTAAGACAAAGATTTCCCCTTACCTCACAAGTATTGAGTGTTGATTCTCCTTTTCGTAATCTATCTGCAATTTGCTTCGGTATCATTCTGTATAGTAATGAATCAGCCTTCTTCCTCTCCATTTCTAGGCATTTTACACTCTCTTCAAGAAGGCTGCTCTTTGACCGCTCCTAAAATAACGGAAAGCAATATGGTGAAATTTGGGGGAGTCCAGTTACAAGCAGGGGGGGGGGGTGGGTTCTCTGCCAAATTTCGGGTAGGGGAATGTTTCCAGCATCTTCAAAATGGTACCGTTGGCTAGACCAATTTTAATGAAAATGACACCCTTTACATTTGAGTTTTACATTTGAAAACGATTTAAAAAATCTGGTCACTTTCGAAGCGAATTTATGACATTTTGTAATTGACATTTTATGATCACAGTATTTTTAATTCAAGCCAGGTAGCTTTTATAAACACAAATTTCTACAAATCTAAAGCGAATTCAAAACCTTGCAATATATAAAAAATTAATTTGGTTCTTGACACAAATGCACGTGAAGAAATGTTCATGATCGGTAAGGGATCGCCCGAGTTGATCGGTTATTTATTAGCCGAATTGTACTGAAATTAGATTTTATCTGCAATTTAAGTATTCGGATACTGTATTGAAATTTTGGAAATCAGTTATTCAGCAAACAAATTCGGCTTTTCAGCGAGGAATATTGGCTAAAAGATTCAATTTTTCTGGATACTTAATCGAAACATATGGCAATTCATATTTTCGACCTAAAGTCAGCAAAATGTTTTACAATCCACGTGCAGGTGTATTAATATGCGGTTTTCTCGGCTGTTTTTCCATAACTTGCTGCTCAGTTCAGTTCATTTATTCATTTTAAATTCCACTACATACAAAACACTCTAATATTAAACAACTTACAACAATAAATAAATAAATACAATAATATACATAAAGTAAGAAAGATACATGACACTAGAGGATTTGTATGAAGAGGAATTCTTAAGGAGGAACTCTCTCAGTAGCTAAGCTAATACACCAATTCAATTTCCAGCCTCGTTTTGGAAATTTCTCAAAATTCTTTCATGCGAAATTTTAGAGCCCAGATTCGGTTTTAGCACCCAAACTTTAGTCTAGTTTCAGGTTTTCAAACTGCTAGCGCTTGTGATGCTCATTTTATGACGATGGAAAGTTGAACATTTTATAAGGGATTTGACCGCGAAAATCGCTCAGGGTGAAACTTTACACCCGGAGTCACTTTTCACGGTCAAATCCCTTATAGATTTTCAAGCTTTACATCGCCATAAAATCAAAATTAAGACCACTAGCAATATGCAAACTTTTAGTTTGACTAAACTTTAGGTGCTAAATCCGAATCCGGGCTCTAAAATATCGTATGAAAGAATTTTGAGTAATTTCCAAAACGAGGCTGGAAATTGAATTGGTGTATTGAGGAGAGAGCACCCCCTCTTTCAGATGAAGTTTTAAGAAACTATTTAAGAGATTTCACTGTGCTGAAAGTTAACCGATCAATTCAGACGGTCCCTAATACAATCAAATGTTGATGATTTTTCAATAAGTTTCACTTTGTATTGTGTTACCCCGTACTTACACTGTCGAGTGCCAACTTGAGTTCAGCAGACTGATGTACAGATTGTAAGACAAGATCTCTGGAAGCATCATGCAATGGAAGGTCGTTTACATAAACACCCATCTCGTACATTGTTTCCAAACTGTCAACCCTGTAGATGAAACGTCGATAATGCCAGCATAGGCATCAAATCTTTAAAAAGATGGCGTAAATGGTTGCTACAGTAAATCCCCGCATATAAGAACCTACTTTTTTGAGAGCCAGGATGAATTAGGTTCTTATTTTAAAGGTACTTAGATTAACTTCAGGGTATAAATGTTCTTAATGGTTCTTATTCGAAGGGTCCCTTGCGTAAACCTTTTAGTAGTCACCAACAAGAGATTTTCAACCCCGTTATCTATTTTGGCAATGTTATTAATGACCTAATAACAAATTCTAAGCATACAAATAGCACAGGAGGAGGTTCAGATTTTAACAGCCAACTGGGACAAAAATGAAATCAAACAGGACGATCAAAAATCAACTTTATTACCCTTGTCATAAGAACACATTTTTTCATCAAACTGAAACAGGTTTTTAATTACGAGGTGCATAGTTTAGGAAAAACAGCCTGTAGGTTCTTATTTTTGTAGGTTCTTATTTTTGTAGGTTCTTATTTTTGTAGGTTCTTATTTTTGTAGGTTCTTGAATGCGGGGATTTACTGTACATCATTCTTTGGATCGAGTTGCTTGAAATAAACTTCAGGTACTTTACTGCAATTCTACCATTTTTCCTTCAATTAATTTAGAAGTTGAAATGGTTTTAATTTGTTCACAAAGTTACTTTAATGCTTTTAATATAAAACCAAGGGCTTTAAGAAACGCGGTAGTTGTGCTCATATAGCAGTTTTTCCTATGCCCGTGAAGGTTGTAGGACAACGGGATACAAAGAAAATGGGGCACAGGGAAACAGGGAAGAACAAACTGCTGTAGGAACAACAACTACAACAACCTTCATGGGCTTAGGGACACAGGGAGGAAAAAACTGCTATATGAACACAACTACCACGTTTCTTAAAGCCCATGATAAAACACGTTCACGAAGCAGTGAATTGATAGATGGCAGACACAGAAAGAAAGATTAATTTAAAGAAAATTATACTCACACGGGAGATGCAAGAAAGAGCAGTGATTCTATCAACTGAACATACATCATGTGCCCTTTCAAATGCAAGCGTGGACTCGCTGTATGGCCTTCATCTGTTGTGAATTCTTGTGTATTTGACTCGGTTGTGCCGTTGTTGTTCTCTGGTTGCTTTTTCGCCAGTAATTCGAAGATAACATTTGTGTGGATCATCTGCAAGAAAAGGGTACCGTTAACAATGATATGTTTCGAATACACAAATTTAGAAAGAATGAGAGCATAAGAATACAAAGGATGGAGTTGTCCGACGTATGTTAGAATGTATGAGAGAGTTCGTCCTGCGGAATTTTTTAACTTGCTTTAAATCCTAATTCAGACCTTTGCCTAAAACGATTAAGTAAGTAATTCTAGAAATTGCATACGATCAAGTACTAAAGTGGATCTCATTGAAGTTCTAAGCTTGCTAAAATGGAAAAACTAGAATGCTTTCAAAAAGTTTCCGGATAGGTTTTACGATTCTCTTTAAAAATCAATGGAATTAGAATACTGAGGCATTTTCGACCAATTTTCGACTGGAGTTTTGGAAAATCAGTTTCAAAAATATTCTCGCTGAAATTCGTTTAGGGAAACTTTTGGGACCTAAACTGCGAATAGTAATTTACAATCTCGTTTTTTGCTCGTATAATTTCAGAGCTATCCAAAATTCCTTTCTTAACATTGTTTTGGGTGCAGGAGGGAGGGTAATTCCCTTGCGTGTAAAAACTTTATCTTATGCGTGCCTTTTTTAATTTCCTTACAAAATAAGTCATGCAATCCGCATTATACTGAAACTGAAGGTCAGATAAATTTGGTAGTAAATTGTTTTCAGATAAGATCCGAAACAGAAAAACTGGGAATACAAACATTTAAACTTTTTTATAAATAATTTTCATAAATTTTAACAAAACATTTTGGCAGAAACTTTTCACGACGAAACTTTTCCTTGTTAAATATACACAGATGCTCAACAGGATTCTTATTATGTCAGTGTTAAAAATAGAACGTACGTTTTCCCAGGTGAACTCGAAGGTCGGTCGAATGATATCAAAAACGTCTATTGCTGCTTTTCCAACAACATCTTTATCGGCTAGCGCATTTCTGAATCCATTCCCGACCCCACATATCATCAAATGTCTATCAAACATGATATAAAAAGGAAAAATATCGAAAAACAATTCTATATCCAAATGAAGGCCAGACAACGAATTCTCCTGCAACTGCAGCTGTTCAAAATATCCTTTGTTATCGAAATTTAATTCGAACACGACATGACAGCCATTTTCGTCCAGTTTGTAATTCAGTACTTGTATCTCTACTTTCAAGTCATAAAATTTTCTTCCAACTTCTTCGATTTGCCCGATAACGTAATGTAAGAAACCAGCACGTTTGGATCTGTAGTGTAAAATCATTCCTTGCGGGGATTCCATTTCCACGAAAAACGAAGGAGGTTTCAGCTTCGTGTAACTATATCGTAAATATTCGTGCAGGCTATCTAAGCCATTGAGAAAGTCACGCATGTTGCGTCCAAGAACTTTCAGCATTTGATTGTAGCCATTTTTCTCCACGAACGACACAAAACGCACACCTAGTTCGTGCATAATGCTGTCTATGGACAGTGAAGTAATGTCGGCGTAGGCCCGAGCAAGACAAGCTACTGTGGAATCACTGTAAATGTTGTGAAGGACAAACGACTGGCTTCGAATACCTGCTAGTTCACGAACTTGTTTCCAGATTGCTTCCCCATGTTTTGCAATCACCATATCACGCATGTTTTCACATAGAAGGCCGTACATTTTGATGTAGGCTTGTTTTGCAAACAACGACAGCCTTGCTTCTCTCACCGGTTTCTGTTTTCGTGATGTTGTGAAACTTCGCGCAAAATTTGTTGCTCCAATAACATCTGCTTGTTTTGGTCAGCTGGTTGAAATTCAAAATGGCGATCCGATTCTCAGAAAGAAACATAACACAGCATGTGGCTGCTTGGATTAAAATGTAATTCATATGAAATATACGATTCAATTTGATTTGATTGTTGATTTGAAACCTAGTGAATTCTGTCAATAGTTGACTTAGCAGAAATCAAAATCAGACTACGAAACAAATGAAATACTGAAAATTTGAAAATCTTCCGGAAGAGTGACGATGAAATTACGCCATGAAAAACCATATTGTGAGCAATGGTATTTTACAAGACATGGTATCTTTAGGACTTTTGCCAGACAGAAATCTATAATTTACGATGTCATATGAAATTTGGAGTCGTACACGACACAAGAGCTTAATCAGGGACATAAGAAACCAATATAAGTGGTAGTGCGGCATTAAAATTCAATTTCATAATCATTCCTTGTCATTTCGGAGTATGCTTCAAAAGCACGTAGCTTTTAAAAGCACAAATT
The DNA here is from genome assembly GCA_004194415.1 of Aurelia aurita. Taxonomy (NCBI): domain Eukaryota; kingdom Metazoa; phylum Cnidaria; class Scyphozoa; order Semaeostomeae; family Ulmaridae; genus Aurelia; species Aurelia aurita. The sequence goes on along the minus strand of REGM01000028.1, from coordinate 315,007 downwards.
CTAGTCCATTTCAAGACTTTGCAATGTGATTGAAATTAATTTGTTCCTTGACACAAATGCACATAAAGAAATTTTCATGATAGTTTATATAATCAAATGTTGATGATTTTTCAAGTTTCTGTTGACTTACTCGGTAGGTTTCAACTCAAAGTCTGCCAACCATTCCGCTTGCTGCCTTATAGGAGCCCAAGTTAGCTCATAACATGTATGAGCTATTTCACCTACTATGTATAGCTTGAATAGTTGATAGAATNTTCCTGTCATTTCGGAGTATGCTCAAAAGCACGTAGCTTTTAAAAGCACAAATTCTAGTCCATTTCAAGACTTTGCAATGTGATTGAAATTAATTTGTTCCTTGACACAAATGCACATAAAGAAATTTTCATGATAGTTTATATAATCAAATGTTGATGATTTTTCAAGTTTCTGTTGACTTACTCGGTAGGTTTCAACTCAAAGTCTGCCAACCATTCCGCTTGCTGCCTTATAGGAGCCCAAGTTAGCTCATAACATGTATGAGCTATTTCACCTACTATGTATAGCTTGAATAGTTGATAGAATGTTGGAAATACAATGCGAAGCAAGCTTGTTCTAGCAATCTTGCTTCCCATCGTATTTCTAACATGCATTTTATAGTCTGCTAGTTAACAGAACCTTTGAATTCAAAGGCAATACCTTTATCATTTTGTGGAAATCTTCTATTTCTGGTTAAGAAATGCTTTTGTTTTCCTAATGAATAACGTCTGAATTTGTTTGTTCTTTCTACATGATGTCTGCAGCAGTAAAAGCAGCGGGTTCGCGTCGCAAATAGGAGAGAAGGCATTCACCCACAGATAATCTTACCCCTAAATACACCACTGTGTGTCGCTTTTCTGGTTTACGATTTAGAAATTGATTGACGACGTCACAAACTCAAACAATTTGAAATATAGAAAACTTTGCAATTTTGAAAATATTAAAGATATCAAAAGAAGTTAACGGTGGAATTACAGTATATTACCTAAAGTTCCTTTCAAGCCATTCATTCCAAAAAAGATGTAATAGCCACTTACACTAGCTTTCTAAAGATTTGAAACCTATGCTGCGATCCAATAGCAGAAATACACAGCAACAAACAGGTAAACTTTTAGCTGATTATTGTTTAGTAAATTGTCCGTAGGAGAGGTGGTAACACTTATTACACGCATACCCTAGGAACTGGAAGAGAGCAAAGGTCTAGCAGAGAAAAGGGAAGTTCAAGGGAGTTTATTGAGCGTTTGAAAGTCTGTAAATTGTATGTTAGGGAGAAGACTGAACTAGGGAAGTTGTTCCAAAGGGCAGAAGTTCTGGGAAGGTGTTAGAGTAAAGTAAGCAACTGTACGAGAGTTTGGGAGAGTAACAGAAAGTTTATGATTAGCGAAAGAGGACCAAGTGGGGCGATTTAACCTCGGAGGCTCAGGCATAACGCTTCTGAGAGCAATGAGTTCCTGAGAGCAATGCCCATGGAAAAAGCGGTAGAAGAGACACAAAGCAGAAACACAGAATCTCTACTTATAACTATTTACGTCCGATCAGTTTTTCAGTATAAATATTGCATAATGTGCAATGGTAAATAGGCTTGTCTNCAGATTTTTTTTAGTAAATTGTCCGTAGGAGAGGTGGTAACACTTATTACACGCATACCCTAGGAACTGGAAGAGAGCAAAGGTCTAGCAGAGAAAGGGAAGTTCAAGGGAGTTTATTGAGCGTTTGAAAGTCTGTAAATTGTATGTTAGGGAGAAGATTGAACTAGGGAAGTTGTTCCAAAGGGCAGAAGTTCTGGGAAGGTGTTAGAGTAAAGTAAGCAACTGTACGAGAGTTTGGGAGAGTAACAGAAAGTTTATGATTAGCGAAAGAGGACCAAGTGGGGCGATTTACCCTCGGAGGCTCAGGCATAACGCTTCTGAGTTCCTGAGAGCAATGCCCATGGAAAAAGTGGTAGAAGAGACACAAAGCAGAAACACAGAATCTCTACTTATAACTATTTACGTCCGATCAGTTTTTCAATATAAATATTGCATAATGTGCAATGGTAAATAGGCTTGTCTATAAATAGAACGAAGAAAACACTCAGACACAGCATTGTTTCTTTGGCTATGCATTGTTCACGGCGCGTGTGCAACTTCGATTTTTGAATGGGATATTTTTAGATTATTTTGCTCTTTGCAAATGCAAGCTTTTAACCTTGCACAAACCCTTTAATAAATTTTTGTCAAGAAGTAAACCTATTTTGATACCTTTCCCAGCACTTTTATCAAACAACATAAATAAATAATCAGCACATAGAAAAGATACCAGTTCAGGAACTTCGTATGAAACTCCTCACGCGCGAAATGCGTCATAAATCACACGCATTTAAATGTATTGCAATCTAAGCTGTTCTATGTTATTGATGAATGCTATTGTCTTGAGCGATACAGACATTGGAAATCACCTTTTTTAAACTCCATTTAAAACCGTTTGCACTCTGGTGGCAAAACTGAATTTGTTTCTACGGTTTTTTAATGATCATATACTGTCTTCTTCTGTAAAAGAAGCGGAGTTTCATTTTTGAACTTTCTTGGTGTTGTTTTGTGTAGCCTGCGTGCAGACTTTTTTGGTCACTGGGGAGGAGGGGAAAGAAAGGAAGTTTTAAAACAAGAAAATTCACGGCGTTGCGCAGACTTTGTAATTCATTTCTTTCCCCTCCTCCCCAGTGACCAACAAAGTTTGCACGCAGGCTAGTTTTGTGAAGCTTTCGATGCATTTTTGGCGGTATCATATCGAATTTCTGGTTTTTCAGTTTTCTTCATTCATTATTACATTGTTATTCAAAACGTTATATGTACACTATACAACAGGGTGTCCCAGAAAAAACGCAACCCAACTATAATCGAAAATTTTCAAAAAATAATAAGATTTGAAAAAATATAATGTATACCGTCTGAAAGTACAATCTACCTTCTTTCCAATGACATGAAGTTTGGATACTTAATGGAATCATTCATCATTTAAATGATATTTTAGTAATTATGGCCGATTTCAAATGCAGCATGCTGCAAGAGCAAAATCAACACCTTTTTACCGTAAAAAGTTACAAAACAGATTTATCAAAACATTTCAGGCCTAGAAGCACCTAGCCTGCGTCACAGACCAAACTGTGACGCAGGCTAAGAAGCACCCGAAGTGATGCCCTTAGGTAGGAAGCATGCAAAATTATTCCCATGAGATGCATTCATTAAAAATGATAAAATAAGCTTTCACAAAGTTGAGTTTTCCCCTATGTAAATATTTTAACTATTTCCTGCATCTGAAACAGATTAGACTTACTAAAACGTCAATTACTTCATAAATAATTCAATAAATACAACCAACCTGAATATCATTAGAAAGAAGATAGATTGTGCTTTCAGTATGCGTCACACGGGAACGCAACCGTCGCAATCGTTCCGTTCCATCTTCGTTCCAGTTTCTGGAACGGAAAAGTAGACTGTTCACACGGGAACGGAACGATTGCGTATCGCTTTTTGTGTCTGTTCAGACGGGAACGCAATCGTTCCGTTCCGTAATTTGCGCGCCAAAATGAACAAAGGGATTAGTAATGCGCATGTCCATAATGGGGATACAAAAGGTGACAACAACACACACGCATGCGCTTAGGGCAAGAGTCTTATCCTTCCGTTTTTCGGCCCAGTTCTGCCTGTTCACACGGGAACGGAACGGAACGATTGCGTATCGTTCCACTTTTCGTATCACTTATTTTAGCGTTCCACTTTTCGGAACGGAACGNACTTTCTGAGCTTGAGCTTCTTGATGAAGTGGAATCTTTCAAATTAAATACAGGTGGACTGCGAACTGAAGGATTGGGCGCTGATCTGGATTTTTCACTTGAATGGCCTTTTCGACCTACAACAAAACGCAGAAATTGTGAGAACAGAGAAAGGCCTACGGCGTGGCATTTGAAACCATTTCAATAAGTATTTTCGTGATATCTTGTTGGTCGCTGAAAACTGGAGATATTTTTTGGGTTTTGGGAATATTTATTAATTTTGAGAAATTCCATGCTATTTATTTTTTTGGGTCAGGTAAAACCTCACTAAAGGCTGTCTCAAATTAGATATCACGTGAGATTTGCGATACTGCAAAAAATTGATCATGCAATACTTTTCTATTGTTTTTGGGACGACTGCACTTTAGCGGACCAGATTTATGTCATATCTCTAAACCCTAACTAAACCCTAACTAACCCTATCTAAAACTCCTTTTCCAACACCTAACCCTAACCCTTACCCCATGACACATAACGTGCTGATATTGAAAGCTGGTCCGCTAAAGTGCAGACTAGCCTTGCTTCTATTTGCGGGCATTTTCACATGACATCTAATTTGAGACAGACTCTAGAAAAATAGCAACATGACTTGAAGGAAGAGAAACATAGAAGTACCTTTATCTACCGAATGTTTTCTCTCAGGTTGAGAAGCCAGTGATGGATTCGAAGCATTTCGTGAGGACAACAACTGAGGGAAAAATAATAATAATAATAATATCAATTTATTTTACTAAAACATGTCGTTAATAGAAAAGTAGCCAAAACATTAAATCTTAGGATAGAAAATATTCCTATGTCTGGTTTGTATCGAATTCGAAAGAATTCTTATTTGATCCCGAGTGTTATATCCTATTTGATCCCGAGTGTTATATCAAGTGTTATATCAATCAGTCGCTGAAGAGGCCTCAGAGGTGAGGTGAAAGCTCCGGCCAAAAAGATATCAAGCGCAAATGGAGTGGAAAAGAAACAATGGCAAGAAGACCTGCTTTGAATTTTGTAAATAGCTTAGAAAATATTCCGACTGACGGGAGACGGCGGTAAAAAACAACAGTTTAACAAAAAGAAAATTAACACGACCAAACCAAACTATTTAGGTTTCGAGAAAAAAAATCACGACAAATCTATTAACGGCAGCCATCGTTTTATAGATTCAATTCAGTTTTATTTGTAAAATACAAGTTGCTGCAATAAAATAAAGGACATGTTAAAATACTTGTATTCTACGCGACAAACGCGACCCAAGAAAAGCAGAGCTTGTCTAGCTTGGGCCGCTCAATTAAAGCTTTAAAAGACTACAATATATGCTACTACAATACAACTACAATCAATTAACTGCTAGATTAATTGGGAATAAACACATAAGACGCTAAAAATCCACTCTTGTCAGCAATTTGTTTTCCTCTAACATAACTCTTCGAAACACTGGCTTCAGAACATAAACTTAGAAGCCTAGATATATTGAATTCAAGAAGGTACTTAGGGACGACTGCACTTTAGCGGACCAAGTTTCCGTGCAAATCGGAAGTTGAATTGAATCGTTGCCAGGTAGCAGCAATTCAATTCAACTTCCGATCAGGTAACGAAACTTGGTCCGCTAAAGTGCAGAATATCCGATACTTACCACCAAAGGTAAATTCCTGCCAGCAATTATAGCTGGATCCATGAACGGTAATGAAATGATGTCTTTGTTCCTAAGTGTAAAGAAACTGAACATGAAATGATCTTCTACAGAGTATCCCAAAAATATTGTGCCCCGTTTGTGTGGCTGCTGCGGAGGAGTTGCAACTTTTATTGTCCCATTGTGGATACAGTTGCATAGGTTAGGCTTCAACTTAGAGTTTGAGACCTCGTTTTAGCTAATCGGACAAGTGGTTGCTGGTTTATGGTGCAAGACAGTCAAAAAAGTGATTTCTTCAAAAACAGCACTTTCTTTGCCCTCCAAAAAGCCAAAATCAAGTAAGGATTCTAGTGCTTTACCGGAAGTTTTTCTACAGTCGACAAAGGGTTAATTGTGTTGTTTATTGATAACACAACACCATTAACCCATTGTAAAATGTATAAACATTTTAATTAAAATGCTAGAACCTTTTCTTGCAATATTTACTTGATTTTGACATTTTTGGAGAACAAATAAAGTGCTGTTTTTGGTAACTTTCGTTTTAGTATCTTTGTCTCTTTCACTTATAGCGATATCTTGGTAAGCATCTAACACTTTTAGCCAATCAAACGGAAGTCTGTCCTGACCACAATAGGGTGAATCAGGCAGGGCCGTAGGAAGCATCTTGAACTTGGAGGGGCACGACACTTCAAGGGCACTTTTTTCAGTAAGCTAAAGGGGCATTTCCTGGAGCAAAAAGGGCACTTCTTTGTTTATTTCAAATCTTGGGGGGCACGTGCCCCCAGTGCCCCCCCGGTTCCTACGTCTCTGGAATCAGGAACATAAATCAAACAATTTTTAAACTAAAGATGAAATATTTCTCACTTGGTTTGTTTTGTTTGTAATCTAACTTTCGTTTTAGTATCTTTGTCTCTTTCACTGATGATATCTTGGTAAGAATCTGAGTGAAGCACTGCTTGGTTACATATCCAGCTGAAAGAGAAAACACCAGGCATATTTTCGAATGGGCGAGAATGTTAGTCTGGTTTTCGTGCAAGTTAGATAATGAGAACAGTCTTCGAGTCATGAAAACCTTGTTAAAGGACAAGTCCGGGGTTGGTTTGATTGATGATAAAATAAAAGATTCTACTGTTATGAATAGTGTATCGTACTTCTTTACACCATTTTTCGTCTTCTCTCTGCGAAATTCCGTATTCAAATAAGCGATCAGAGCCTAGTGACGTCATTAAGCTCAAAGTTCGGTGTCCTCTGATGTCACGTTCAGCGCGAGAAGGAGGCTTCCCTTTTGTTTTCTCTCCTATGAATCGTGACTAGACTCCTTATCGTGTACTCGTGGAAAAAATGGCGACTTATGGCGACGACATTTGGCCTAAATTATCAAAATGTTTAATGAATTGACAGCAGTTACAAAAGTCAAAATTTGATAGTTTGCTTCAGGAGATGGTAAGTTTGTTTTCTAACATTAATTTTACTACTCATAAACAATGCTTCGTATTTAAAAAAAACATACCTATAAGTCATTTTCTCTTTGAAGTCTCTGTCAGTAGGAATGCTGGATAATCTGGATGCTGAGTTAGTTTCTCGNGTTCACATTGAATAATAAAAGGTATTGTACTTTCCTTTATTCCTGCAAACAGCTTTCTTTTTGCCATCATTTCCTCATTTTTTCCGGCCTCGACTTTCTGAGCTTGAGCTTCTTGATGAAGTGGAATCTTTCAAATTAAATACAGGCGGACTGCGAACTGAAGGATTGGGCGCTGATCTGGATTTTTCACTTGAATGGCCTTTTCGACCTACAACAAAACGCAGAAATTGTGAGAACAGAGAAAGGCCTACGGCGTGGCATTTGAAACCATTTCAATAAGTATTTTCGTGATATCTTGTTGGTCGCTGAAAACTAGAGATAATTTTTGGGTTTCGGAATATTTCTTTAGTAATTTCGAGACAATCTCTGCTATTAATTTTTTGGGTCAGGTAAAACCTGACTAAAGGCTGTCTCAAATTAGATATCACGTGAGATTTGCGACAATGCAAAGTTGCTGATCCAAAACTCTTCAATTGTTTTAATTTGCGGGCATTTCCACGAGACATCTAATTCGAGACAGACTCTAGAAAAATAGCTGCATGACTTGAAGGAAGAGAAACATATAAGTACCTTTATCTACTGAATGTTTTCTCTCAGGTTGAGAAGCCAGTGATGGATTCGAAGCATTTCGTGAGGACAGCAACTAAGGGAAAAACATGTCGTTAATAGAAAAGCAGCCAAAACATTAAATCTTAGGATAGAAAATATTCCAACTGACGGAGACGGCGGTAAAAAACAACAGTTTAACGAAAATAAGATACACAAACAAACAAAACTATTTGGGTTTCGAGAAAAAAAATCACGACAAATCTATTAACGGCAGCCATCGTTTTATGGGTTCAATTCAGTTTTATTTGTAAAATACAAGTTGCTGCAACAAAATAAAAGACCTGTTAAAATACTTGTATTCTACGCGACCCAAGAAAAGCAGAGCTTATCTAGCTTGGACCGCTCAATTAAAGCTTTAAAAGACTACAATATATGCTACTACAATACAACTACAATCAATTAACTGCTAGATTAATTGGGAATAAACACATAAGACGCTAAAAATCCACTCTTGTCGGCAATTTGTTTTCCTCTAACATAACTCTTCGAAACACTGGCTTCAGAACATAAACTTAGAAGCCTAGATATATTGAATTCAAGAAGATACTTAGGGGCGACTGCACTTTAGCGGACCAAGTTTCCGTGCAAATCGGAAGTTGAATTGAATCGTTGCCAGGTAGCAGCAATTCAATTCAACTTCCGATCAGGTAACGAAACTTGGTCCGCTATCCGATACTTACCACCAAAGGTAAATTCCTGCCAGCAATTATAGCCGGATCCATGAACGGTAATGAAATGATGTCTTTGTTCCTAAGTGTAAAGAAACTGAACATGAAATGATCTTCTACAGAGTATCCCAAAAATATTGTGCCCCGTTTGTGTGGCTGCTGCGGAGGAGTTGCAACTTTTATTGTCCCATTGTGGATACAGTTGCATAGGATAGGCTTCAACTTAGAGTTTGAGACCTCGTTTTAGCTAATCGGACAAGTGGTTGCTGGTTTATGGTGCAAGACAGTCAAAAAAGTGATTTCTTCAAAAACAGCACTTTCTTTGCCCTCCAAAAAGCCAAAATCAAGTAAGGATTCTAGTGCTTTACCGGATGTTTTTCTACAGTCGACAAAGGGTTAATTGTGTTGTTTATTGATAACACAACACCATTAACCCATTGTAAAATGTATAAACATTTTAATTAAAATGCTAGAACCTTTTCTTGCAATATTTACTTGATTTTGACATTTTTGGAGAACAAAGAAAGTGCTGTTTTTGATAACTTTCGTTTTAGTATCTTTGTCTCTTTCACTTATAGCGATATCTTGGTAAGCATCTAACACTTTTAGCCAATCAAACGGAAGTCTGTCCTGACCACAATAGGGTGAATCAGGGACGTAAATTAAATAATTTTCAAACTGAAGATGAAATATTTCTCACTTGGTTTGTTTTGTTTGTAATCTAACTTTCGTTTTAGTATCTTTGTCTCTTTCACTGATGATATCTTGGTAAGAATCTGAGTGAAGCACTGCTTGGTTACATATCCAGCTGAAAGAGAAAACACTAGGCATATTTTCGAAGGGGTGAGAGTGTTAGTCTGGTTTCCGTGCAAGTTAGATAATGAGAACAGTCTTCGAGTCATGAAAACCTTGTTAAAGGACAAGTCCGGGGTTGGTTTGATTGATGATAAAATAAAAGATTCTACTGTTATGAATAGTGTATCGTACTTCTTTACACCATTCTTCGTCTTTTCTCTGCGAAATTCCGTATTCAAATAAGCGATCAGAGCCTAGTGACGTCATTAAGCTCAAAGTTCGGTGTCCTCTGATGTCACGTTCAACGCGAGAAGGAGGCTTCCCTTTTGTTTTCTCGCCTATGAATCGTAACTAGACTCCTTATCGTGTACTCGTGGAAAAAATGGCGACTTATGGCGACGACATTTGGCCTAAATTATCAAAATGTTTAATGAATTGACAGCAGTTACAAAAGTCAAAATTTGGTAGTTTGCTTCAGGAGATGGTAAGTTTGTTTTCTAACATTAATTTTACCACTCATAAACAATGCTTCGTATTTTAAAAAACATACCTATAAGTCATTTTCTCTTTGAAGTCTCTGTCAGTAGGAATGCTGGATAATCTGGATGCTGAGTTAGTTTCTCGTTGAACTATGAACAAGACAAAATCATGATTATTAGATAACACAAATGAACTATTTGTTATAACTTTCCAACTCTAGAAGGAAATTCGTGTACAATGTCAGTAGGGAACTGGTCTAATCACCCTGACAATTGGGAAAACTCTATAGTATTGATAGTATGCAACACTTTGAGATAATATGAAGGTCTTGTTTGCAATTCATACAGACGACATGTCACGTGACTTGATCAATTCGTGCTCGAAAATCAGACTTGGGGTAAATGAAGCCATTACAAAGTATAGCGTCGCACTGGGATTTTGAGAGTGTCTCGTTTATTTGTTGCAATAAATAAATCCAAAAAGCTTGGAAGCTGCTCAAATTATTCAAAAACTTTAGCAGATAGATAGGCAAATGTCTGAAAGGAAGGTTGACTTTGAAGAAGCGACGAGCAGCTTACAGCCGACGAAGTTTGTAGTGCTAATTATGAAATTATCGACGCAAAGGCAAGTTTTCCACAGCTTTCTTGGCCTAAATTTTTGTTTTGCTTTTAAAAACAGCATGTTCGTGTAATTATTTCATAGGTTTAGGTCTGACTGACAATTGCTACCTATCCTTTCCCTACTCACTATCGCGAGGTAGAATAGAGGAGCAATTTCATGCAACGTTTTGCAAATTTCCTATAGAAACCTATATAAATTTTCTGAAGATTTACCCCAAAACGAGATGGCGTCGTGTTTTCAACGCCTCTGTGACGTCATGCCGTCTGTATCAATTGGATTCGCCTAAATAAAGTCCAGGCAGCCAGAAAGGTGCACAATGAGAGTGAACAACGAGAAAAAGAAGAAATCCAGTGATCACACAAGCCAATCAGCTAAGCAAACACAAGCTAAACATGCAGTCAGGTTGGAGGAGCAGGTTTGAGGGAGGTGTAGTATCTCTTCTTGGCTCGATTTGTATGAAGCTCAAGAAGAGATGTATGTGTCTCAACTACAAGTAATGAAACGCATTTTCAAAATGCAGTTTAGATATTGAAAAGAAACGTCGACTTACCAGAAAAATATTCCACTCTCTGACTCGGTTTGCTCTTCGCAGGAGGACGCACAGTCATGTTTGAATTGGATTGTTGTAATTTCTTGAACAATGCATATCTTTTATCAGGTGCTGAAAATATAAGATAAACTAATTTACAATCTCCTTCAAAAAATATATTAAATCTATATTTTAAAGCTAATGCTGTTCTTCCAGGGGGTCGTGTTTGAATTGGTTTTCAGCCCATTAAATGACTTTTTAACAGTCTTTTTTTAAAATCGGTACAAGGTAGGAAGCTCCCTAATATTAGGGATATAACACCAAACCTTTAGAGCTGTGTGAACAAAACCTGTTTTGGAATCTTTCACATTATACTTTGGGATCTGAAGATCCTCACAAAACCTTGTATTCTAGTTAGAGTAATGAGATCATTCCAAAAACTTTCAGGACATAGTATGTTCGTGCTGATATCATAACTAATCGATCAAACGTAACATGAAAGTAACAGTCTCTTACCAAGGCTGAGAAAGTTATTCTTTCGTGCAGATGATTTCATTTTCTTTGCTCTTTTCATCATCAAATCTGCTGTGTTCGAATTTTGAAAACCCCTACAAGTAATAAAGTTTACAATATGAATGATCTAATTTTCTTACATCAATAGACAATAACGCTAAAGATGGTGGCCACGCAAAGCATGCTGGTAAAAAGTCGAAACGGCAGACTGACAGTGTTACGTCGTTAGGTGGTCGTCAGGGAGCTTTTTACCAGCATGATTTGCAGCGAAACACAACAGAGTCTTTGGAGCCGCCATCTTTAGCGTTCTTGTCAATTTCGCAGAGCTATCATAAAACAGATTTAGTTATCAATAATATTCAAAGTATTCAAGATATATGTGAAACTACAGCCCAAAGACGCAATCAAAAGCAAGAAAACTCAACCCTTATCCAATGGCGAATAAATTCAAACATTTCGTTGTAAAGTCATGTCATTTGCTACGAACATTTCGGCCAATACTGGCCACACAAAAATTGTCACAAATGTTCTGATAGATAACATAAAAGATATCAATTGTCAATTGTGGCCCTATGTAGAGTGGCAACTATTAAAAATGCCTACTCAAGACTCCTTGGTCCACAACCATTGTAAATACGAAAATTAAGCAGATTGTTTCTCATTGGTAGATATAAAATAGTCCTGTGCTGTATTTAAAGTTTCAATTTCATTTGAATAACAATTCTTAATCTACTACATTTCCGTTCACTATGAATGATTTAATTATTGAAATAGCTTTCTTTGACATGTTATCGCGAGATTTTACTTCGACCAGGACGAGGGATTAAGTAAGAAATTAAATGTTCCACTTGAATCGCTACATTTATCACGAACACCCTTAAGCCTGGTTTCCATATGATCTTTCGTGTCGTACCCGTCGCTCCCGTCGCTGAAAACACGTACCAGCGATCGTAGAGACACGAAAGATTTTATGGAAACTATCACTTTTTTCTGCCAGCGATCGTAGCGACGCGAGCGACACCCTGTCGCTGAGATGGAAAAATTTCTATCTCAGCGACGCGAGCGACTGCCAGCGATCGAGTTTTTTTAATGGAAACCACTTTTCAAAAAGTCAGCGATCCCAGCGATCGCAGCGACGTTCTGCGCATCTGCGGATCTGAGCCTAGTCTCATTATTTTGAGTCTGTGATGCAAACTCAGCGACAGCAGCGATCATATGGAAATAGCTCGATCGCTCCCGTCGCTCGCATCGTTCGTGTCGTTCGTGTCGTTCTTGTTGCTGAAAGAATTTCCAGCGACGGGAACGACAGCAGCGATCATATGGAAACCATTCGATCGCTACTGTCGTTCGCGTCGTTCGTGTCGCTGAAAAATTTACCAGCGACGGGAACGACAGGAACGATCATATGGAAACCAGGCTTTACATTTATCACGAACACCCTTACTTTATCTCGAACAAGACTGACAAGCTACGCAATACAAAATATCCTGAACTCACCATTCCATAGCTATATCATCCTTCTTCTTTGATACTAAACTTTCTGGTACCGTACTTGCTAGATCACTCTGTTCTGGGCTCAAATCCAGGTCAAGTCGTTCCACCTTTTTCACAGCAGGCGGTTCCGGTGTTCTTGGCATTGATTCCCATGCATGTTTTGGAAATTCTGGAATGTCCTACGGATAAAGATAAAGGATTTGTGATGGCTCACAATCTAAACCTTACGTTGATAAGCTGATGTTATGTCTGGATAACTTTCCGCAACAAAACTTTATAAAAAAATTGCAGAAAAGATAGCTTATGCAAAAAATACCTCATTTCTTCTGTCTTGTGCAAAGTTTCTTGAAGGAAGGGCGGGAGTCCTAGAAAAATAAGAAACAACTCACTTTGTAGCCTTACAAACGCTGGAATCAATAACTAAGAAGTGGAAAAATGTATGCAAACTAAGAGACCAGAGTCCAGAAAAAGTCACAGTTCTACGGCTGTGAGTCGGAGGAAGGTTTTGCTTGTTAATGTCATATTAGAGGAAAGTAATTTTATAAAGAAACCTAGGAAAATTTGGGTAATTTTGGCAACAGCAACTGATTTATAAATTTTAGGGTCATTTCGAAGAATTTGAAAAATCTGGTTATTTTGACTTGATAAAACGAGGAAGGTTTAAATAACGAAATTGGCATCAGGAGGAAGGATTGACGTTTTTCTGGACTCTTTAAGACCAATATAGGAGCTTAATGAAAAGGGAACCTCCTTAATCAAAGTAGACATTAAATGGGAGTTATAATACGAAGTATAATATGGCAACTGGTAACAACTCAAGAAGAAGCAATCAGTTCTTGTTTACTGGATACTAGCCATGTTTTTATACGACGCACTGGAGATCTTGGAGACGATAGGACAGGATAGGGGTTAGGAGTAAATACCTTTTGAACTGTGTTCCTACATTTAACAAAAATTATCATAAAGGTTGACATAACCTTTGTACACGGGCCTCTTTATCACAGACCGTTGGCTAGTGTCAGAAGCTTACATTCTGCAGCCAACTCACAAGACATATAATTCCAATAAGAGCAGCTTACCGTAGAGGCAACTAAGGTGAATCACTGAGCCTTCAGTCTTCGTTTCTACCTTCCCAAAAATCAAAATCAGTGAGATCTTTCAACAATTAATTGCTCAATAAAGCAACTTTGACAGAGCGGTTGGATAACGTACAGTTCATTCGTTCAACCTATCGACCATTTTCAGTTCATGTCTTCAGGAAATTTTTGTAGCAAAAATATGTCTTTTCTAATCTAAAAATAGGCCTAGCTCAAACAGGGGACCACGAGAACACAGTCCACTAGAACCCCTCCGATGTGACACGCGCATCACTAATTACCACTAATTGCTCACACTTTTGGCCTCAACTCTTTAACCTTTAGAGGCAGCATCCTTTGGAATGCTCTAAGTGACGATATCAAAAAATGTAAAAATGTGGCAGCGTTCAAAAAGAAAATCAAAACATGGAAGGGGGCAAACTGCAGCTGTAAATTATGTTGTTAATAGGACATTATATTNTCACAAAATATAATTTACGTGACGCTTATCATCAAGGGAGCTCCGAAGTAAACTTCATTCATTTTAAGTGAAACAAATTGTGGATATTGCTTAGGCCAAAACGCCAAAGCTCTGGTTGGGAGGTGGTTGCAAATTTGTCCTTTGAGATTTATATCTCTACTCTCGAAGCACCAATGTAGACAAACAAGGTATCTATGTTCAAGTTAACTATCGAGTAATGTTTTAAAAATTATTTCGGATTGATTCATGCTAAATTCTGATCTTTAGGGTTGACCAAATCTGTATACTTTTTTTTGGGACCCGGTAAAGCTCCGGTCAAACGATCCAACATTTCACCCAACATTTGCGTCACACAACATCGTCATTTTCGACGTTGGGTGAAATTTGATTGAGATCAAAAATGTTGGGTGAGGACGCCCGACAATTCCACTGTTCTGAAATGTTGGGTAAAATGTTGGATCGTTTGACCGAGGCTTAACACATTTGTTTGAAGTTTCAGTCGGCAAACAGGGGTAGATATTCTTCCACAAAAAATAGTAATTTTTTCCCAATCCTTAATTTGCATTTTATTCACAATAATCGTCCCCAATTATCTTCCGACAGCCAAAAGTTGTGCGGGCAACTCAAAATTTGCTAATTCTTCCCTAAATTGCTCTAAGAAATATTATTTTCCCCAACAAAATATTGGGGAATTTGGAACAATATTTACCCCCTTGTCGGCAAACAAATCAATCTAAAAATAACGAGACTTTACAAAACCAAATATATATAAAATTCTGTGTTAAATAAACTAAAATGCCAAGATTGAAAACACTAAACGTATCGGGCATAGCCCTTCACCAGTAGTGATGAGAAATAGAACGCACAGGGCAGTTAAGCTGAAGAAATCGAAAACTCGAAAGATCGAGAACTTTAGCACGTCCAATAGAATTTGACGTTCTAAACTTTACAAAACCACCTTGAATTACAGAAACATAACATGACTTCAGATAAATACACTTCAAAACATATCAAAATATCAAAATATTGCACGAGATGTGAAAATAGCCGTACAAAAAGCCTAAATTATTGACGAGCATTTAGCAGAGTCTGGAGTTTGAGCTATTGCCATTCCAATCCGTTAATATCCCTCCAAACCTTGAGAGACTTTCTGAGTGTGTTCCGCAAGTCAGATAACTCAAGCAACTCCATTTCACGAGAAGATGTTTCAAACGCAGCGCCTTAATCAATATATCTACGCATAATATATCTCTTCGTCTAAGATAGTTTAAAATCCAACTTTATAACAAATATGTTGTGAGTCTAACCTGTATTTTCGTTGCTGCCGATACTTGAAAGGGCGTCCATTTTTCTTTCTCTTCTTCGTCTGTTTGCTTTATATCCTTTGAAAACAAACCATGATTACGTTTAATAGCAGCTGAAAATAAAACCTATCCTGCTCGAGCTGTCTGAAATAGCCTAGATCAACTTGGTCTTTGGAAAAAAAGTACAAAAATAAATCTGTCAAGATTCGATAAAGATAAAATTACATCAATTTCTCAAAAGAGTTATTTCTGACTCACCTATCCTATATCATCTATTCTCTTACCACAAAGCAAAACATTTTTCAAGGGTCTTCTAAGCATCATTAAGAATCAGCGTTTTATCATCAATAAAATAAAAAAATGTCTTATTTTGAAAAACAATAAAAATACCTTCTTAGATTGTAGTTGTACTTCGTGTATTTGATTTTCTGGATCATTCCTGGTTGTTGTAAGATCGGGCGAAGGAGATTTTCGATGAAGGCTATCGCCCTGTACATCATCAGATTCTCTCCTATAGAAATAGAAATGCATATTGGTTTGACCTTGCAGTCGAGAGCCTAAGAGCCTAAAATGGGATACACTTGGGATACACAAAATGGGATACACAAGTCCACACAAGAAACCTGCAAAAATTGATGCTTCGAATCTTTAAGTCCCTTTCACAAGAAAATCCATCATTCATGTGGACATTTTTCGAAAGANCTCTTCGTCTAAGATAGTTTAAAATCCAACTTTATAACAAATATGTTGTGAGTCTAACCTGTATTTTCGTTGCTGCCGATACTTGAAAGGGCGTCCATTTTTCTTTCTCTTCTTCGTCTGTTTGCTTTATATCCTTTGAAAACAAACCATGATTACGTTTAATAGCAGCTGAAAATAAAACCTATCCTGCTCGAGCTGTCTGAAATAGCCTAGATCAACTTGGTCTTTGGAAAAAAAGTACAAAAATAAATCTGTCAAGATTCGATAAAGATAAAATTACATCAATTTCTCAAAAGAGTTATTTCTGACTCACCTATCCTATATCATCTATTCTCTTACCACAAAGCAAAACATTTTTCAAGGGTCTTCTAAGCATCATTAAGAATCAGCGTTTTATCATCAATAAAATAAAAAAATGTCTTATTTTGAAAAACAATAAAAATACCTTCTTAGATTGTAGTTGTACTTCGTGTATTTGATTTTCTGGTTCATTCCTGGTTGTTGTAAGATCGGGCGAAGGAGGTTTTCGCTGAAGGCTATCGCCTTGTACATCATCAGTTTCTCTCCTATAGAAATAGAAATGCATATTGGTTTGACCTTGCAGTTCAGAGCCTAAGAGCCTAAAATGGGAAAAACTTTTCATTTTGCAAGTTTTCTTCTAAAGAATCTTGCAGATTTTCTTTCAGCTTTTTAGGCAATCTCTGTAAAATAATTCCTTAAAATTTACGCAGAGTCTAAGTAAAATTGCAACTCACTTTGGCGCGAATTTTTCTCCTTCTCTGCCAAAGTTTTCATGCTGCTCCAAATGATGTAATATCAGTTTAAACTGCGCTTCTCTGAACAGTTTCTGCAAAGTAAGAAAAGGAAGATGTATGTGTGATATCAAACATGAAAATTTTAAACCTTTGCTGGCCACATTCTGCACAAAACAACCAGCTGGTAATCTGATGCAAATTCTTTAGTGACCAAGGTGAAGAAATATTCTGATATTTAATTTATTTTAATGTACGAAATCATAACAATGCAAGCGGAAAAATATTGCTTACTTTCTCGTTACCAATTTTAAATGATGCTGAATAAAGTGGACTTTAATAGATTTGCATGCTTTCATATAAAACTATATCATTTTATAGCTATTTTAAATGGCAAATGTTTGGAAGTTTATCTAGACAATCAAACTATACCTCTGCGTCCAGCCTTTCTAACTCAGCGTTGTAGGGGCTTGATTCTTCTAATTTTCTGCAAGATAAAACAGAATGTATTGCTTAAAGACCTCTTTGGAAAAATGTCTTAATTGTTTATGAGAGAAAGGAATTCTTCTGATAAAGTTTGAGTTCACAATCCCCTCACGTTTTTTTCCACAAAAATATGAATTTTATTTCAAACACAAGCATATCTTGGTTTTGGCTTTAAAGAACGCCGGTCAACCAGCATCCTTTGCGCGCTTCGCTTGTTGCCTTTCGACTGCGGCGGCCATTTTCATATCACAACATTCTCTGCAAAGCGCAACCGCAAAGGATGCTGGTTGACCGGCGTTCTTTAATGGTGAATTGGGACAATTTGCAGTAAAGCATTGCCTTTTAAGCAACCCATTTCTTGACCTCAACTCTTTTGTCCTCCCTTAATCAGCTTATTGTTTTCCATTGTTCTACCAAAAAGTAAAGGCCCGAGTTTCTCGCAAAATGGTTTCTTAAAGGCGGGACTGTACTGTTCTCATCTCTTCATTAATGATTTCAGCTAATAACGAAAAAAATTCTGACTTTAGGAATAAAGTTTGTACCTCAGATCTTGAGTGTAGCCATCCTCAAGGTTCTTTTGCTCGTTTCTCTGAACCATACACAGTTTTTCAAAATCAGTTTCACACCGCTCTTCAATTGCCTACATGAAAGAAGTATTGAGAAATTAATGATTAACTGTTTAAAGTTGGGGGTCCTTCGCACATACAAAGAGAGAAGTTACAGACCTTCTGACACAATGGTACAAATGAACTTTGAATTATTATTCAGACAAATAAGGAAAGGAAGAAATAAAGAAATAAAGAAATAAAGAAATAAAGAAATAAAGAAATTAAATAAATAAATAAATAAATAAATAAATAAATAAATAAATAAATAAATAAATAAATAAATAAATAAATAAATAAATAAATAAATAAATAAATAAATAAATAAATAAATAAATAAATAAATAAATAAATAAATAAATAAATAAATTAATAAATTAATTAATAAATTAAATAAATTAATTAATAAATTAAGATACAGTGCAAACCCACATAAAAAAGCAACACCGTTAAATAAAGGAGCCCGTTTATGGAATGACCTCCCTTTAAATTTTAAAAACATGATGCAAGTAAAAGCATTTGCAAAACATTTTAAACGCAAAATAATAAAAAACTACTAAATTTACTTAGATTTCGACTACTAACATACTGTTCCGCTATAACCTCACAGTGTGTTTCCTTCATATATTTAGCCTCTTCGTTAAATTTGGAAATAGCTGCAATGTACTAGTACTAGTTTATTTTTAATTTTACCTTTTTTATTTAAGTTAACGGCCCAGGCTCGATAAGCTATGCTTCTCTTGGGTAGTATAGAATACACATTTTTTACTGATAACTTTGTATTAGGATGTATTTCTATGAATAAAATTGAATTGAATTGAATTGAATTCACCGTACTTTAAACTATTCGTAAAAGTCACGTTGCACTGTCTTGGAGTGATGCAGTGTTATCATACCAAGTGCTTGAACAATCATTCATATCCGTGACACAGTTGGTAGCTTGAGTGGCTTGAGACAGTACAAAAACCAAGACAGGTTGGTTTTACTATTTTGACTCTTGCACGAGGAACAGTTGATCACACTAAGAGATTTTCATCATGTGCTCATCGCTCTTCATGATCATCTGAACNATGTATTTCTATGAATAAAATTGAATTGAATTGAATTCACCGTACTTTAAACTATTCGTAAAAGTCACGTTGCACTGTTTTGGAGTGATGCAGTGTTATCATACCAAGTGCTTGAACAATCATTCATATCCGTGACACAGTTGGTAGCTTGAGTGGCTTGAGACAGTACAAAAACCAAGACAGGTTGGTTTTACTATTTTGACTCTTGCACGAGGAACAGTTGATCACACTAAGAGATTTTCATCATGTGCTCATCGCTCTTCATGATCATCTGAACGATTTCTGTAGGTTCTATTGTGGCTCCGGTAGCCAAGGCTATCAACACTTACCAGGCCTTCCAGTTGCATATCATCTAGCTGAGTTAGTTGTGGCATACCTTTCTCAATAATCAACCTATAAAGAGAAATGTCGAAAAATAACACAGAGATTCTGACCTATGGAGATCCCCATCAAAAACTTTCAAGATTTGCTAAAAAAGGCAACGCTTTACATGAACATGGGAAAAACCTCGAATTCAGAAGGCACTCCTAGATTTTCACCTTCTATTTTTGGCAACAAATAAACTGAAGTTCTTTGAAACTGTCAAGAATTTACGAAGAAACACGGTTGTTCAGAACTTATATATATGTATCTATGTATCATTTGCCACAATTAAACATATTTACAAGTTTTATAATATAAACATAGATACAATACAATATATAAGGTTAAAAACGTAAAGAAAAACACCCCTAATTACAGTGGCAGGGATAGCATTAAAAGGTCAAGCTGACCTTATTTCCATAATGGTCCTTTAGAGGTATCGGTATAACGGAAAAACGTAGGTTAAAGGAATTTAATTAAGAAAATGGCATGTTACCTTAGATCAGGTGTATCAACCACTGGATTCCCAGAAATCTTCAAAACTGACAATCTTCTGCAATTCTGTATACCAGGAATAAAATTTGAACACTCTCTAATGACATTATCTTGTAGGTCTATCATGGACAGCATTACAAGGTTGTCAAACATTGGCAGTTCTTCGATGCTATGGAGAAATTGAGATTTTACAAAACAGCAAAGACAAAAAAACTTACATATGCAGCTAAAAAAGGACAAAATACACCAAATTATGAACTATTTAAAATGCCTATTTACACAAGGTTAAAGTATAGGAGGAAAGCCAAAGGCTCGTTAGTTCAAAGCTCTGGAAGATTTCAGTCATCAAACAGGGGTTGCTACATATATTGTTTATTTGTTTAAGCAGGTTTAAAAGTTGGGCAGCAATGCTGATGTGGACCTGAGAAATAAGGACGCTTTTATGCTGAGTGCTCCATATTATAATAGGACGCTTCGGCAAGTCTGAAGAAGTATTTAGCGCAAGTTGCAACAAAACTGTCCCCAAAGACAAATTATTTCAAGGCATGAAAAACAAGATGTCTATCATTGATCGCCTACGTCCAAATACAATATGAACAAGACCCATTTCAACGAATTTCGTAAGAAGAAACATCAACTAAAGAAACTACCTGTTGCCAGCAATATGGATAGATTCCAAGCAAGGAAGCCAGACACTTGACAGAGGTTCCAGTGAAACGAGGCTATTTCCATGTAGGTCCAAACGGCGAAGTAGAACATGATTCTTCAGGCATGGAAACTGAGAATGAACATAGCATAAAATTAGAAATAAAACAACCGACCCCAACTACCGGTTGTCTTAAAAATGTCCCATCTCTTGAAGGAGGCTTTGACGTAGGCTAACAAAGTAGTAGAGCAAGATTGTACTCCTAATGTATTACTAAAATATCAAGACAAGGCCTTCCTTTTTACTACATGCTAAAACTATCTAGGTTATGGGTTCCAGAGTTAAGCAAAGTACGCTGTTAATACGTTAACTTGTCATGGATATAGCAGAAAACTGGATCTAAGCAGTCTGAAGGTGTTGTGGCGCAGTGGTGTAATCTTCTGACTTTGCAGCCAGAACAATCAGGTGGACAGGGTTCGATCCCAGGTAGAGCCCTGCCATTTGAGCGTCATGACAAGGGGTCACGGACTCAATTAGGTCTTCTCTACTTCTGCGATCTCAGAGCTTGGCGCTAAAAAACGCAACTTCACCTTCACCTTATATCTATCAACTGATACGATGAATCTAATAGACCTTCTCACAAATTACGTCACTTCTTTTGAGATACAACCTTTACCTTATAGAGGAGTGGAGCTAAATCTCACAAAAGAGTGCAATTCTCAGCAAGGCATGGAATGGTTTGCAATTAAAACAGACAAGGTGTAGATTTGTGGCTGTGCTGGGACTTGCTGCGAATTGAAAATAACTAGAGAAAAGGTCCAATACAGCTCAGGTACATGCATTGCCAGGCAGAATATCATAATATTTTAAGCATCTATATCATATACCAAAACACTTACCATGTTTATCGTATTACTGTGCAAATCTAGTCTTGTTAGTAAAGGTAAATTATCGATCTCTTTTGCATTCCCAAGATAATTTCTAGCCGCCTTCAAATCCACGAGTCCTTGAAGCCCTTCCATTCCCTAAAGAAAATATATAAACAATCATACAATGAATATAGGAATAAATGTTTCATTATATAAAAAATTAAACAGTTCTACTTAAGAAAAAACAGTGAGTTTGAAGTCACAAGAAACATAATCAATTGCGAAACGTTAGTGCTGGCAAATCGAAATGAGCCAATTGGAAACAATGGTGTGGTCCTGATGAAATCAGAATGTCCATCAATCAATTATGGAGAAGAATGTAAAGTATGCATTCTGGTTAAATTTTTCTGTCGTACCTTCAAAGTTATCAGTTGATTTCCATCAAGATTGAGATTTTGGAGCTTCTTACACGATGAAATTGGACCTAGAAATAAGATGGTGAAAACGAATAGGATGATGGTAACAGAAAATAGCGATGAAATTATCCTTTCCAGTATTAAAGAGAGGCATTTCCCATCATAAAGAAAAAACTTTAGCCAACTGTAGAGTGTGCTTTTCACCAACTCAATGTTTGACATCCTAAAAAAGGGTGAATCTTTTTTTCTTACTACGAGAATTTTTCATACGAGGCAAACGAATAATAAAATATCAATTTCACTAAATATTATTGATTTCTGTGAGACACGTTTGGGTTTTAAATTAATTTTAAGAAAGCTAATTTCTCTTTCAAGTAATTATTAAAATGACAACGAGAAGGAAGACACCACAACGAAAAGTGTTACGGATATATTTTTAATTTTATGTGACCATTCTGAAATGATTTTCTGCCCATTTCTTCCGTCCGTCGCTAGAATACGGTTTAATGTACATAGGTAGAGCAAGCTAGCCCAACGTATTGTACTTACCTATCCTTGTTATGCGATTCGATGACAGGTCCAAGACTTCAAGATTCTGTAGACAATCTATTCCAGTGGTCGATGATAAATTATTGTTTGGTAATGATAAATGCCTCAAAGAGACTTGGGTAGAAATGCTGAGAAAATCGATCTTGTTTTGCTGTAAAAATAAAAATCTGGGTTGAGAAATGAAGATGGATAAGTTCAAGATAAAGAACTTTTCAGTAACCAAGTTAGCTTTTTTTTTTTTTTTTTTTCTATATTGCTACCTAGCATCCGAAGGTAGTTTTTAGGACACTGAGAAGCTAAGCTTATCGAGCAATGTCCTGGTCCTTCCTCTCGATGTGACCACACCTCGCGATTCCTTTAGCCTGGAATCACAGAGAGTTGGCGACTCTCCTCACTCTACGTAGCAGGTTCGACAGGGCGGGGACTCGAACCACCAACCCTCAGGTTGGTAGTCAAGCGCGCTACCGTTGAGCCATCCCCGAATTTAAGTTAGCTTCAATTAAATACACGGTAAATGAATAATATCAAGGCATTGTTACTATCATAAGCATATTTTCTTTAGAAACATACTGCTGACTTTGTAAATATTTACATCCCAGGAAAAGAATGATTTATAACCCAATGGAAAGGTTGACATGGATTTACTAGCAATATCTATACTGGAAAGAATAAAAATGTAAGAAAAACTGGTTCATTTTTATTGCAAAAATCAAGCAAGAAAAGACTGTGGTAGACAGGAAGAGGGAAGTAGGTACACAACCTTGGAATATAAACAAATTTTCAATGCATTCTGTATTAATTTACAAATCAACCACTGACTCTCCTTAATGTTCTCAAGGAATTGTCAGTAAAATTTACAGATGGAAACAATAAACTATACTAAATTCTGGTAAATGCCATTCAGAATTAGCCATATAATTATGAGGTTGGCTGTGAACGGAATGGGGTGTAGTTAAATCACACAGTGGCTGGACATGGTAGCAACTTACCGAAAAGACTGTGGTAGAGAGGAAGAGGGAAGTGGGTACACAACCTTGGAATATAAACAAATTTTCAATGAATTCTGTATTAATTTACAAATCACTAATTTTCTCATGTCGGTAAAATGTACAGATGAAAACAGTAAACTATACTAAATTCTAGTAAATGCAGTAGCCATTCAGAATTAGCCATATTCGTAAAATACTAATTATGAGGTTGGCTGTGAAAGGAATGGGGTGTACTTAAATCACATAATGGCTGGACATGATAGCGACTTACCGGGAGTTCCAATTTCTCGATGCATTCACAATTCTCAAGGCCCTCTATTGCTTGAAGGTTACAGTTTGCCATTTTAATAACACGCAGCTTTGGGCAGTTGTCAATTCCCTTCAATCGAAAGCCTTCATCCAGGCCAGATAATACTATACATTTACACTAGAAATAAAAGAAATAAAGATTCGCATACATGCTTTCTAACATGGTACAATCACAGGATAGGATCTGCAAGGAATTATGGGTATCAAATATCATTTGTTCAACATTCTCCGGGAAAATGTCAAGAGCTAAACTCGTGGAATCCTGCTATTTAACAACATTTGTATTACGTAAACTATCTTGAATTTGCAACAGCAATAAAATAATTGATAATGAAAATGACTGATTTGACTACTTACGGACTGAAGGTCTGTTCCATCAGGTGCACACTTCAAGATCTGCTTTGAACTGATTTCTGGAAGAGATTCAAGTGACTTTGGAAACCTAAAAGAATACGACAACAATTTCACGATTTCTTAACGACATCATTCTTGAAGCAAAGTTGAAAAGTTACATAAATCGAGAATAAACATGGCAGAATAACTTCAACCCAACACTTGAGACACGAAGCCAACCAATGTGTATTAAAACGGATACCTCCATGTAATAAATATGAGTTGTTAGTTTGTTCATGCGTCTATGATAAGCACTATAAATACACAGTATAACATTAAACATAGTATATTGCCTAGAGCGTATAAGACTAAACATTTCGGGTTTAACCATTCATCAGCAGTGCCTCCATGTAATAGTTTGGTATTTCATGTTCTTTGTATTATCTCTTGAAATGATACAAAATGATACAACGATGAGCAAATGTAATATGAATTTCAGTTCGTAATGTACATAGCAATATTATCTACGATATCAAGGACCATCTATCTGAAAGGGAGTCATCCTATAACCTACCTTGAGCTTGGTTTGCGTTTTGCAACTTCATGCGAGCGACTATGCCTTGTTGATTCGCTGGAAGGTGAATTAAAAAGTATTTTGTTAGTAAATCTATTAATGCCTGCTCACATATGAAATTCGAAGATCAACGGGTTTTGGTTTTTTCAGTTGCGAAATTCAAGACGAGGCACCTCGCAATAATAAAATGTTCCAACAACGGGAAACAGAATAGGTGAATTATTTCTGTAATAAATATACAAAACAGATTTTTCGCTACAGGTAAGCCCAATTTTTAATGGAAAGGAAGGAAAGAGAAAGAATTGAGAGCGAGAGAAAGGAACAGGAGAGATTAGAGAAAGAAAGAAAGAAAGGAACGTGAGAAACTTGACGCTGAGAGAAAAGAATATGAGAGAATTGAAATTGAGAGGAAGGAGAAAGAAAGGCTTGAAGAATCGGAGAAGGAGAGAATTGAAAATATTTGAGATGCTAAAGTACCAATAGTATTTCATCTTACCTGTAACGAGTATGGCTTTCAATCCAATTCTTCCTCATTTCCTCGAGTTTCTCTGACAACCTAGGTCGCTGGGCAATACATGCTCCAATTTCAGCTTTTATCGACGTTGTAGTGACATTTTCTTTTCGTTGTCCCACTTCTACTTTTGCTTCCTTCCTCAAGTCTTTTTCAAGTTGCTGTGATCTCCCTTTTTCTTCTTTTTCCTTCTTTGATTGTTCCTCTCTTATGCCTTTTTCCTGTTTCTCCTTTTCCTCTCTCTCCCTTTCCTTCCTTTCTTCCTCTATCTTCTGCTTTTCTACTCTTTCTCTTCTCTCCTTCTCCAATTCTTCAAGTCTTCTTTTCTCCTTCCTCTCCATTTCCATTCTCTCATGTTCTTTTCTCTCAGCTTCAAGTTTCTCGCGTTCCTTTCCTTCCTTCTCTAATCTCTCCTGCTCTTTTCTCTCATTCTCAATTCTTTCCCTTTCCTTTCTTTCATTCTCTAACCTCTCCTTTTTCCGCCTCTCAATTTCCAATCTCTCTTTTTCCTTTCTCTCCTTCTCTATTCTTTCCATCTCTTTTCTTTCCTTTTCCACTCTTTCTTTCTCAATTCTCTTCTCTTCTTCGATCCGTTTTCTCTCTTCCTCTTTCTCCCTCTCAAGCCTTTGCCATTCTTCTTCCTCCTTTTCTAGCTTCAATCTCTCCATCCTTTCCTTTTCTAATCTTTCCTTTTCCGCCCTTTCTTTTTCAGCTCGCTCCTTTTCTTTTCTTCCTGCTTCTTCTCGTTCTAATTTTCTCTTAACTTCAGCTTCCTTACGACGCTTCTCTTCAGCATCAATCTTCTCGAGTCTATCCCGCTCCAACTGCTTTCGTAGCATTATAATCTCAGCAAGTTTTGGTCCATATGCTCTCCTCACACTGAAAAATGATTTAGATATTTAAGATCGTTAGTATGAGTCATGACAGAAAAGCAAAGACCAGATAAAGAATCTTTTACAGTAAATCCCTGCATAAAAGAACCTACAAAAATAAGAACCTACATGCTGTTTTTCCTAAATTATGCACCTCGCCTAAACCCTTTCTTCTGCGAAGGCGCACATACACACAGGAATACAAGGGAGTTAGATTCGAAAAAGCGGTTAGCCTAATTTAGGCCAAGGTCGGTTGAAATGTTGCTCATAAGCTCACAAGGCAGGGAGAGACAAAACAAAGAAGACAACAACAAGCAAAACAAGGTAAGTAAACAATAATAGGTGTCCTGACACCCTTGGCTAAAGTAGCAACATGAGCCTCGAAACATGTACATTTCTAAGTGATAAAAAAAGAACGAAGCGTTCAGAATCTATGACCCAAGTTTTACCTGTATCCTCGATATCTTTTCTGGATAACCAGAACAGCAGATGACATTTTGTCGGTTCTTTCCTTTTCAATCTTTGCCTGCAGAAAGAGAATAAATTATGGATAAAAACAATATTATTGGGGAAGAAATATGCTATTCAAGTAACCACAAAGTCACGAAAGAAACGGTTTGAAGAAACAAAAGTGAGTTATGAGGCTTTTAGCGTAAATTTTATGTTTGTGGGTGAAAATAGCACCAAAGAGCAGCTTTGAAAAACCAACATTAATTTACCAAACATCATAATATCTCTACTACCTTCTACGAGGTACTTTAACTTTAGATCTCTAACGGGGTATTGCTACTCAAGGCTTGGTTTTGGGTACTTGAAGGTGTTGTGGCGCAGTGGTGTAATCCTCTGACTTTGCAGCCAGAACAGTCAGGCGGACGAGCCCAGTACGAGCCCCATCACTTGTGCGTCATGACAAAGGGGCCTCGAACTCGATTAGGTCTTCTCTACTTCTGCGATCCCAGCGCTTGGCGCTAAAAACCGCAACTTCACCTCAACCTTCACCTTTCCGTATGTCCTCTATTAAGCTGGAACAAAAAGGGAACTTGCTGTTTACCTTCAGCGCAATATATTCTTCCTCTTCTTTTTGTCTTTCTAAGTCTATTTCTTTAATTTTCGCCTGAAAATGACAAAATGGCATTTTAGAAAGGTTAAAAGCTTTCATTTGCAAGAGTAAAATCATCTAAAAATATCCCATTCAAATCGATGTTGCACACGAGCGGTGAACAATGGATAGCCAAAGAAACAATGCTGGGTCTGAGTGTTTTTTGTTGTTCTATTTATAGACAAGCCTATTTACCATTGCACATTCCCAAAAGCAACATTCCCACAACACATTCTGTGAACAGTAAAGATTATCCAGAAGCAAAATAAATTCTCTTAAAACTTTTATTGAAATCACAAACACAAACCTGGAATTGTTCTTCGATCTCTTTTAGATGAGATACTTCTGATTCTTTTACCTTTGTAAGTTCTTTTTCGTTTTCCTAGGGCAACAAAAATGACAAGAGCTAGTCAGTAGAATTGACATCTTATGAATTCGCACAATAGACAATAACGCTAAAGTGGCGGCTACGCAAAACATGTTGGAAGGTAAAAAGCTCCCTGACGACCACCTAACGACATAAAAATTTTGGTCTGCCGTTTCGACTAGCCAGCTGTGCTAAAGTCTGGAACAAGGAATCAATACAAAAAAACAGGAAAATTTTGTAATTCGAACGCGAATCTTTCATTAAAACTTCAATTCGAATCAAAACTTTACTTTTCTTCTTTGGAAAGGAGTACAACAGAGTCTTTGGAGCCGCCATCTTTAGCGTTATTGTCTATTAGAGGGGAACGTACCGTATATCCTATAATTACCACCCAGGGCGCTCAATAAATTTTCCAAGTTTTAAATGTTAATTCGAAATTTTATGATATTACCAATACATTATTAAAAGTACGGCGTTGATAACAATCAAATGTGATGTTTCTTCATTTAAAACTTAAAGGGCTTGTGTATAAACATTGAAATGAGTATTGGCATGATGAATCCCTTAATTCTGAGGGGGTGCCGATTCGGGAGGGGGTGCTCATTTAAGGATCCACAAATTTTCCATTCGTCGAAAATTTTAGTATAAAAATATAATAGATAATCTAAATAGTATTGTTTTCCATTTTTGTTTTGTCTTTGTTTTAAGTGTATTATGAAGTAGTTTTACCTTTATGTACTGGCCGCGTGGTAGACATATCCTTTTTCTCCACATGGTATCGTTATAGTAGTATCGTATAGTAATTTGTAAGTAGCGTAGTTAGTAACATGTATTGTACATTTTTATGGGAATATATACCTGGTGAGTCAGAAAAAACAATCCCCGTTTGAAAGGCCACTGCTTCCTGGATATCAAAACGATAATATTGACAAATGCATTATGTAATGGTTGACATGTTCAAATATGATTTAAAATTTACCTGACTGAAATCGGCCTCTCCGTTTTGAAATTGTGAGCGATTTTCTGGAGAAAGCCTTTTCAACTAACCTTCAAAACAGGCCTAAAATCACGAGCAGATTTTCCAAATATTTCTGCCTTACAGCAATGACTTGCACACTTGCACATGCTTTAGCATGTGTTATCCTCTTGGGAGGATAAAATCTCCGAGAATATTGTTGTTATGTTTCCAGGGATGGCAGTTTCATCCTCCCAAAGGGATAAAACNGTATCTTGTAAGTATTTAGCCTATAGTTGTATGTAACTACGGTGCTTACAGTGATTATTATTATTATTATTATTAAAACTTCAATTCGAATCAAAACTTTGCTTTTCTTCTTTGGAAAGGTTACCTTTCGAAACAACTTGCATTCGAATTCAAGCTAGCTGGTCGAAACGGCAGACCAAATTTTTTATGTCGTTAGGTGGTCGTCAGGGAGCTTTTTACCAGCATGCTTTGCAGCAAAACGCAACAGAGTCTTTGGAGCCGCCATCTTTAGCGTTATTGTCTATTAGAGAGGAACGTACCGTATATCCTATAATTACCACTCAGAGCGCTCAATAAATTTTTCAAGTTTTAAATGTTAATTCGAAATTTTATGATATTAACAATACATTATTAAAAGTACGGCGTTGATAACAATCAAATGTGATGTTTCTTCATTTAAAACTTAAAGGGCTTGTGTATAAACATTGAAATGAGTAATGGCATGATGAATCCCTTAATTCTGAGGGGGGCGCCGATTCGGGAGGGGGTGCTCATTTAGGGATCTATAAATTTTCCCCCTTCGTCGACAATTTTAGTATAAAAATATAATAGATAATCTAAATAGTCTGTGTTCTTAGAGGAGGTAGATTTGAAATCGTTCGAAACATTTTCCTGATCTATACAGGCAATACAGAGCAGCCAAAAAGATTCATCTAGAAAGTCAAAAAGATGTATAAAAATCTCTCTGTTTATCATATCATCGACTAATTTTTCACCTCAGGAAAATCCTTTTCATTGTTTTTGTGAAATAAATTTTGCTTATCTAAATTAGGATTTTAACTTTTCAATGCACATCAATCTTTGAAATTAGTTGAAAATTCACAAATGCAAAGTTCCGCAAAAGATAAAACTTTTTCGACTGACAACTGGTACATCTAATTTACATACCTCAAACATCCCCAGATTTCGTTCAAATTGTTGCATTTTGAGAGCACTCTGTTCCTCCAATTCTATATTCTCTCTATCAGCAAGCTCTTTCTTTTTTATGAGCAAATCATGTTGTACTGTTTCCTCCAGCATTTGTTTCTCTCGTAAAATCTTCAATTTTTTATTTTCTCCCTCTTCAAGTCGCATGATTTCTTCAATGATGTCTGGAAATCAAAATTCTTGATTAAAAAAAACATTTCTAAATAAAAGGTAAAACTTTCAAATGTTTTGACCATACTGATCCAGATATGCTAAGGAAATTCTATCTTTTAATGTTTTAGTTTGCATGACCTATTGTCATTTGTAAACACAATGAAGGTGAAAAAAAGCAGAGAAGTCAGAGAGAGTACGCAACAAGTAAAGGGTACTTACAAAAAGTATCAGATTGGACAGAAATGTAGGGAATGAACCATATAATACACACTCTGATGCAGAAGGGCAAGAAGGAACACGGTACATAACATAGGTTCCAAATCTTTAAAAAACTTTACTAGGGTCTATGTAAAATTCTATGACCTATTTCTTTGAATTGAATGGCTTGAAAGAAACTTTAGCTATGCTGCTATAATTCTACCGTTGGAATTTTCTGAAATCTTCAATATTTTTCGAAATTACAGCTCTTTTGAGTATATATGTGACCTCATCAAATTTCTAAATCGTAACCAGAAGAGCGAAAGACTTGTGCTTGATACCATATTGTAGACATCCATAAACTATGGTTTTCTTGAAAGTTAATCCTTTTTCCTCAAAAGATTCGATAGTTTTAATTTTTTCAGAAGTTTTCTTGAATTGTTAAAAAGAAGAAAGGCCCTCTAATTCTGAAAATATTGAAGATTTCTGAAAAGTCCAACAGTAGAATTAGAGCAAAGCATTCAAGTAAAATAAATAGGTCATATAATTTTACATCAACTTTTTTAAAGATTTGGAACCTATGCTAACACACATACTCTTGTAAAACGTTATTTTGGCACTCTTACCTGGTCTAATAACAGCAACTGCAAGTTTGTTTTCATCTGTTTCATCTTTTGCAAGCATTTCTTTTTCCTCCTTCAAATCCAGTTCTTCAATCTCTGCAAGAGCCTACACAGTGTTGCCAAAAGATTACTTTAATTATGATGACTAGAAAAGTTATATCTTCTTATCTGGGTATAAACGTCACAAATCAAAATGGAGGAATTAAAAAAACAATACATCTTTCTAAAATACAAGGGTACTGAATGATGTCCAATGTAGGAGAACGATTATCATAAAATCACTTTACATCATGATTTGGAATTTGTTTTCTATTTTGAAATTATCAAGTATCAATATTAATTCTTAGACCACCACTTTACCCCGGTTGACCTTACAAAACGAATTTCAAGCAATGAGCTAGTCCTATCATGATGGAACTTAATGCGATGCAAGCATTATCATAGTCCAAAGTTGAGTTACAAAACTTTGTGACATTCCAATTTTTTTTTCTTAAATAGCTACCTTGGAAATTTCTTAGTAATTTGATAATATCAGGAGAATCTTTACACAAGTATGAGAAGACAGAAAATATCAACAAATACACAATCGATTTTAATAATCACAAACTAGCAGGTGCATAATATGGATCATAAAAGGGTTTCAAGTCATGCTCTGAGGATTTTTACCATGGCCATGCAATAAATTTAAATTCATCAACTTCAACAAAACTGATAGTTTTTCAAATAAATACCTTTGTTCTGAGTTGCAGACAGTTCTCCACACTTTCTTCGTTGTTGGTGTCATCTTGGTCCAAAATGTTTTTCAGCTTTTCAGCCACCATCAAATCCAGTTTAGACGAATCAACTAATTTTGAAAGAAATTATCAGTCAGTTAAACTATGGAATAAGTCACTAAGTAGTTATTTATTTGCATATGTTAATTAATTAATAAAAGAAGAATATTTTAATTTCAAAATACAATACAAGCTTGCATTTCAAAATAGTTGATCAAAAGCTATCAACAGGACCGGAAATAGGAACTGAAATATGGGCTGATTATTTACCCATTTCTAAAAGGTTGATGTCCTGCACTTCAATCAGTTTTATAGTTGATACCAAAATTCTTCAATTGGAAAACTCCATAAGGAATGCCCTTAAATTCTAACCTGGTCCAGATTCACCAAGAGCCTTCTCACTCTCTACCAAACCCTCTGTTGCTTTTGTCTGATTGTATTTCAGAAGGTCCAGGTATTCACTGAAACTGCTTTGATAGGGATCTTCAACCTAGGAAAAGAGAAATATCTTGATTTTTCATTACTGTACGTGCAAATACCGTAAAGGCTCTATTAAGCCCCCTGGGGGGCTTATTTAATTTCAGAGGAGCTTAAAAGAGGGAGCTTAAAAGAGAGGGGGTTTATTAGAGAGGGGGGCTAAATAGACCTTTTATGGTAAGGGCCCTTGGACATTTGATTTTCACAATTTTAGCAGCATTTTGCCATTACGGGTGGGGTGGGGATTTTACTCTAGGCTGCTATTAAAATAACAATCATACAAAAATTTCTCTTAGTGAATTTTCTTAAATTCACGCACAAACATATGGCTCTGCAAACATTCAGAATACAGTGTAAAGTAGCTGTATTTACATCCCATTTGCGCTTACAGTCTTCAGTTCTATTGAATTTGGTTACACTTCCATTCCAAGTAGCTTGCCCTCAAAAACTTTGATTGTGATAAAGTAGGCCATTCACAGGTGCATGTTGTGATCACCATTTTTGGCTGAAGGCCATGGTCTTGATTTTAACAGCACAATGAATAATGCCGATAAAAAATATGATAACCAAAGGCACCTACAAATTCCCTCATTTTTATCAAGATTTGACCATGTCATTCTTATTTATTTTTATTTTCATCAATATTTTCTAGCTGTGTGTGGAGTAAGGTAAGGGGCCTTCGACTTTCGATTTTCATATTTTTTAACGGCATTGGGCCGTTAAGGGGGGAGGGGGTTTTACCTTAGGCCGTTAAGAAAATAAAAAATCGTACGAAAATCTCCCTTAGCGATTTTTTAAAAACTCATGAATAGATAGTCCTACAAAACCTAAAATATGCTGAGAAAAACGGCAGTATTTACATCCTTTTTACATTTAGAGTCTTCAATTACGTTAAACTTGGCTGGGCCTTGGAGTAGCTTGCCCTAAGAAATTTTGATTGCGATCAAGTAGGCCATTTACGGAAGCTTATTTTGATCACGATTTTGGTGGAAGGCCGTTAAGGAGGGAGGGGGTGGGGGTATTGATCTTAACGGCCCAATGCCGTTAAAAAATATGAAAATCGAAGGCCCCTAAATACAAAATTCTTTGTCAGAATTTCTTATAAAACAAACTCATGTAATATCTCCTCAAAACTGGGGTGCTCTGTGATGCAATATTTTTTTGAGTAGCAGAATATTTCTACGTCTTTTGCTGCTCATTCCTTATTTTTTCCCCTGAAATCTGAATATCTTTGCCTATAGGCCTAGGCCCCACACATTTTTG
Source organism: Aurelia aurita (assembly GCA_004194415.1). Lineage (NCBI taxonomy): Eukaryota > Metazoa > Cnidaria > Scyphozoa > Semaeostomeae > Ulmaridae > Aurelia > Aurelia aurita. The sequence goes on along the minus strand of REGM01000028.1, from coordinate 281,723 downwards.
AAAAAGAATCAAATCAAGAATTTCAAACTTCTATGTTTCTTTGTCATCACAGTCTGATGGAAAAGTATTTGTCTTGAACAGTATGCGATTTAAAAATTTTTGTTGCTTTTTTCCGTCGACTACATCAGGTAAAGATTGCCTGGCTGGGATACCTCTGAATCCGCATCATTTTTAAGATCATCAGCTCCAGGCTGATTTAGGCCATCCTGCAGATCTTCGTCATCCTGCAGATCTTCGTCTCCCAACGCATCTAATTCTCTTTGTATCAAAGCTTCTATCTCCAAATCATCTTCATCTTGGACTTTAACTATCCCTGAACCTTTCGCCATGATATCATCTTCTACGACCGTGTTATCAGCACAAATCATGCAAAATTATCTTCTAATGTTAATCTCGTCGTCCAACTGCGCGCAGCCATCTTGTTTTGTTTCTAACAAACTTCGCGCCTTCTCCTCCGCAGGCTCCCATTGTTGTCAAGGAACCAGGCTGTTGTCAGGGGCCCAAACCATTCACTTCCAAAAAATCTTTTATCAAAAAATTTCTTCTACAATCTCTTTCAAAAGTGTTGGACCCCTGTGAAAATATATGTTTTTCGGAATTATTCCCCCCCCCCCCCCCCCCCCATATCAATGTTGTTTGGTTGAGGGAATCATTCTTTCGGTGGATATGCATGAAAAAACCATTTTTGCACTGCAATCAACATTGAAACGGGGGGAGGGGGCCAAAAATTCGATGTTTTCAACAGGGGTCCAACACTTTTGTAAGAGATTGTAGCTTCTCGTTTTGGTATTCGGGGTATTCCTCGAAATGATTTGCCGGTCTGTACGTTTTGGCTTTCCGTTTCACGTCTCTGCCCTTGTAAGCGTCGCCTTTTGTGCAGCAAACAGGCTGTTTTTTTATGTATGACGCAGACAAATTAGGGGATTGATTTGGATATTTATCGTTTCGGAATTTTTAAGATGGGATAAAGTCACTTCCATCTTTCTCAAAAACCAAAGAGTAGGAAGCTCTATATATATTGCTGTTTTTGTGTGACATATACTGCTCATCGTGTTCCCTTATGCAGCGGAAAGTTCTATTTTGCTGAGGGAACGTTGTGTCCTGCGGAAAGATATCAATCGAAGCCAGGTTTTACTCGCCTGGTAGCATATTGTAGCTTCATCGTAAGTCGACGTTTCACAATACTGCAACGTTACTTTATTGTACCCTAGGTTCTTAATCGGCTTCTATGCTTTGGGGGAAAACTTTATTGCAATTTCTAGAGCTTTCTATGATTCCTATGTTTCCAGACACACAAAACGACGCTTGTTAAGATAAGACTGCCCTAGTATACTCAAAGCATGAATTCTTAGTGAATTCAACTCGAGCGTAAAACAGTAGCACGTCAGTAGTATCATAATAAGCCTGATTTAACTGCAGGTTTTTTATAAGAAACTTGGATCAGGCCATAGTGTTAAAAGTTTCTCAATTTAACATGAACAATTCGGCATTTTAGTACTAAAATTTTCTTAATTTGTTTCTTATTTCTTAAATGCATGAATTATCATGTAGTTTCCAACACTGCTGCAGATGTCTCGTGACATATAAAATATCAGGTGGGAAGAAAAAGTGTTCTATTACGTTCAAAACATAAAACGGTTAACGAATATTACTCAAGAATAAGAGTTCAACGACATATTTGTCATAAGATCCTTGAATTCATCTTTGAAAAGTTTCTTACCACTTCTCAGATATAGTACTAGAGTGCGTTAAATTTTCGGCCATCCTAATACTAGTTTCTTATAAACCAGTTTCTTATTTAAAAAATGTCTATTCATTTAAAAGGAGGGGCCGATGAAATAGGCATAAACGTGTTGGATTTTACGATAAGCAGAGAATCCTGTATGCCATCAATAAAACTTCATCATGGAGCGACGTGAATGAGTTCATTTTGCGAGATTTGCAATATTTCTTGTTAATTTTTGCAAAAACTGCTCAAAGTTATCAAGCCTTTACGCAGCAATCACCTTATACCTCAACACGTCCCACTTGACGTACTAATAAATGGCCGTCAAGTCCAGAAAAAAAACTGAAAAAGGACGATTGGTAATTTGTTTTAAATTATAATTTTATACCAAACAGTGTTTACATAAGACCAAGCAACTGTACTACATTAAGAACGAAAACATTCAGACTGGAGAACAATTGTCCAACAGATAATTAAAAATATTAAAACTTTAATTTGTTAAATTTTTGGTCCTTAAAATGCTGTGCAATACTTCAAATTTCGGTCATCTTACTTTTCAGAAAACTTGATCGCCTAAAAATTTACAATGTCGGAAATTTTTCGTTGTTAATGTTACAAATTAGTGTTATAACTGCGAAACAAATTCGAATTATGGGGAACTTCAGTTCGCTGTTACTGCTGTTCGTAACGCGATGTTTTTGCGAGAGTTTCGCGGTGTCCATCAGACATCTTTTTGGCGCATTGGAGGACTTCGAGTGTGCAGCATTTGTTAAAACTGACGGCAGGAACCACAGAAGACTAATGTAAAATTTTGACTAGCCAGATTGAACGGATGACACGACGAGATCTTCATAATTGTGTTGTTATTGCTGCTTGCATTCCGGTGGCTTTTCACCGTCCTGAAAAGGAAAGAGATAGCTGAAATAGGTTCACTTACAAGGGATGCAATTAAATTACGATCGAAAACTAAAAGTAACTTTTAACAGCAAGGTTCATCAATATTGTACGCGTCAGTCCAACAAGCTACACCTACCATCAGCAAAGACTAACAGCACGAAGAGGACATTTCAGTACATGGGATCTGCTGACTTTAATTCTCTGCCTACCAGTACTAAGCGTACAACGAATAGCAATAGATTTTTAGCCCAAGTTAATTCCTTATCTTGACACTTTTTTCATACGAACGATTTTGTTTTCAAAACTCTAAAAGTTATCAGTTTTTATCTATTTATTTGCATAGGTATTATGTAATAATCTTCTAATTTGTAACTAATTTTTTAAAGAAATTTTAATGCGTTATATTGTAATAGGTAGCACTATGAAAAACATGTAAATGAATAGTGTGTTATAATCATATCAAATCAAATCATATCATATCATATCAAATCATATCATATCATATCATATCATATCATATCATATCATATCATATCATATAATATCATATAATATCATATAATATCATATAATATCATATCATATAATATCATATAATATAATATCATATNGGTGTGCCATCAAGTTTTTGATGACCAACCCACTTCTATGATGATGTAACAGTTGACCAGCCCACTTTTATGATGACTTCATACCCTCTTAAACAATACAATTTTAAGAAATTTCTCATTTAGACCCGTTTTTAAGGGAATTTTTATGAAGATTACACCCTGTTTTAGAGAATTTTCCCTTGCAAAACCCATCCTTATGAGGGTCACATACCTGTCAGTGAATATTAGTGAGTAACCCTCCCTGGGTGAACTTCACGGCATATTTTGTCCAAAAAAACTCTGCTCCCTTTCCAAATTGAATGCCTTACCTTAGGGATCAGTCTTTCTCTGAAAAAGTGTCCAATTTCGAAATCAGCAGCTAATAGGGCTTCGGTGTCTTCTTCCTGTAAAAAGAAAAAGCTTCCTTTGTGATCAATTGGATACGTAAACGCAATTAAAAACAAGTCAACAACAGGCATGCGCTAATGTTTTAAATGCAGTTTAATTCAGATTAAACTGTTAACTGAAGATGGTTGTTGAACAACCGAAACATGCATTTGAAACATAGAATTGCTGTCTAATCAACTCATCAACAAGTTTGCCTCCTTCTGAAACTCTCCAAGCATATACCCCCAGTGAAATAACAAGATTTACTGGACTGAGCTTTTTAGCAGAGGACAAAGTGCGTTTTGGCTGGGTTTAGAAGGGGGCTATAAAATTATAACATGGATAATAGTTATTACAAGTTAAGGAGATGGAATTGCAGTAAACAGGCCTCACATTGGGTTTATTGGAAATAGGACCAAAAATCGAATTCGTTAGCACGAAGCTTTGTGTGGTTAGAGAACTTGCATTACCAAGAAATGTTACTTACCATTTCATCATCTTCATCAACTAAAAACAAATTTGAAATCAGAATTAAAAACTTGATTGAATTTTCATAAGCGACCATGATTAAAATCTACTTAGAAGTGCAAATTGACAGCAGAGTTTTTTATAGTGCAGAAGAGGAAAGGATATGAAATATGAAAACTGATACTAAGAAAAATAAATAATATACAATATTGAAAAACAAGGGAGGGTAATACCAACCCCACCCCCCCTAAGGCCCACAGCAATTGGTTACTAATATTATTAGGTATTGTCATGGTCAATTGTAGTATTGTGTTGGTCTGTGTTGAACGTAGTTAACCAAATTTATGACCCTGAGCCATTAGTTAAACTTACCAAATTACTCATTAATGGTGTAATATGCATATCCTCAGCCGATGTCCTGCACCACCTCATTTCGGGGCAGTTAAATCGGAATGATTTTGTGGTGCAGGTGCCCCAGCAGACTAGCGTCCTAGTCCACCAATGCATCTGTTATTGTTATTTTATGGGTAGGTTTTGTTTTCTGGTTTATTTTGAGTTAAATTTAGATCTGACCAGTGTATCTTTGATGTTTGTGTGTCTTTTTAGAGCAACAAAGGGTTGTTTTGTCCATATTTGTTTAAGTATTTCATCATTTTCAATTGATTGCCAGTTATCTTTTAATATTTTACCAATTTCTATTGTTGTGTTGTCATATGGGATGACAAAAGGTAAATTTTTTGCTGTCTGTGTAGTCTGTTTGTTGTTGTCAAATAGTAGATCTGACTGTGAATATTGTCTAATTTTGTTGAATTGTTTTTTTATTTCAGAAAGGTTGTAACCCCTCCTTAATAAATTGTTTCTTAGTATTTCCAACTTCTCTTCAAGCTGTTCATTGTTGGTGATTATTCTCCTATATCTCAAGGCTTGGCTGTAAATGATACCCTTCTTACAGCTGTTGGGATGAAAGGAGTTGTTGTGTAATAGGGTGCATATATCTTGTTTTTTAACAAAAAGGGTACTTTCCAAGGTACCCTCCCTGTTGAAGTATATGGTAGTATCCAAGAAATCAATTTTCTGCAAAGAGTGCTCTGCTGTGAATTTTATTGTTGGGAAGCATTGGTTGCAATGGTCTAAAAACTTGAGGAGGGCCTCTTCCCCATGCGCCCACACCAGAAAGATATCATCTATGAATCTTTTCCAAACCAGGGGTGTTTTTTGTTCTGGTGCAGTGGTTAGTATGCGGCTTTCGCAGTTATGCATGAATATATTTGCAAAGTTTGGGGCAAATGGGGTGCCCATTGCTGTACCATGAATTTGTAGATAGTGTTTTTTGTCAAATTCAAAATAGTTGTGTTTAAGAATGAAAATAAACATTTGTTGTAAATCTTGTATTGGGAGGGGGAGTTTCCCTTGATAAAAGTGTTGCATTGCTTCAAGGCAGTGTTGTATGCCCAGATCCTGTGGGATATTAGTATATAAGGATTTGACATCCATTGTTACCAAAATGTTGCCTGGTTTTATTTGTTCCCGGAGACTTAGTACAGTTTGTAGAAAGTGGTTTGTGTCCTTAATATAGGAGGGTGTTTCTTTAACAATTGGTTTCAGATAAAAGTCAAGATACTGGGACAATGCCACAGTAGGTGACTGGCAGCCTGAAATTATTGGTCTACCAGGACAGCCTTCTTTATGTATTTTTGGTAACATATAAAATGTTGGTGTTTTGTAGTTAGAAGGTGGTGCAAGGAATGAGTAGCAGTCCTCGTCAATGCACCCCTTAGATAGTAAATGTGTTAAGAATGTTTCTATTTCTATTGTGAGGTCAGGTGTTTTTTCCTCAATTTGTTCCTCGTAGTAGCTTTCATCTCCAAGTTGTCTGTTAGCTTCTTCAATGTAAGATTGTCTAGGCCAAAGGACAATTTTGCCACCTTTGTCAGCTGGTTTGATGATCATTTCTTTTCTCTTTTCCAAGTTTTTTAAGGCTATTGACTCAGCAGGGCTGAGGTTAGTATTGTTTTGTTTTGGTTGTTCATAAAGTCTTATTAAGTCTTTGCTGACATTTTTGAAGAATGTTTGCAAGGTTTTTTGTTTGTGGTTTGGTGGTTCCCAGTTTGAACTCAATTTGAATATTTTGGGTTGTGTTTTAGTCTTGTTCTTAGTAGGTGTTATGAAAAAATGGTAGTGTAAAAGTATGCGTCTCTTGAACTTGAGAAATGCTTTGAAAACCTCATCTTTGGCAACCATGTCTGGCGAATATACAAAGCTAAGACCCTTGTTTATGTTTGCTTCAAGGGTAAGAGCATATTGATGTTTATAGCTAATTGAGAATTATCTGTCCATAATACAAACACATCAAATATCCACATGGTCTGACGGCTAGCATATATGGAAAATATCTATCTTGCATCGATGTAAAACAAGTATGCCACATACAGACATAACTGTCCTTTGATGATGCTTCCACCGATATGAAATCTAATGAAATTTACAGAACTAAAGCACCAACATCAGAAAACTGCTAACAAATTTAATCATGGATTTTAGGCCTGTTTTGAAGGATTTTGAGAGGAAGCATTTTAGGATGAAGCATTTTTATAAATTCGCTTGTAATTTGAGACCAATATGACCGATTTTGACAAAGTAAATTTTCTTATCTAAGTTCATATGTTAGCTACACAGGTATTAGCAGTTTATAGGAATTTGAAAAATGGTTTAAGAGCTACAGGCTGTCAAACGTGAAACGTCTAAACATTTGCTGACTCATTCGGTAGACCTTTACTTATTCTACAAAAGAGTTTGGATCGAGCCAAATATCTATACATTTTGCCAAAATCTGACAAATTTTTGAATGTACACAACAGTGATAGAGGCGCGCACAACAATCGAACCTTTAAAAAAAATGTGTAAAAATGTCACTTGATCCAAACTCTTCTGTAGAATAGTTAAAAGGTCATTGAATAAAATAAAGCTTGAACCCTACCTTCTGGAGGAGAGAAGAAATTGAAAAACGAATCATTCTGTACGGTCTTTGTAACCGTCCTTGTCTGACCTCGTCCTAGGGATGCAAAAGATTCATTTCAGTTCCAAAATTATAAACAAACGTGCCATGATGTTCTGCATACCAGACTTGTTTGAATGTTGATGTATCTGGCCAACGAATTCCAAACCTTACAAATTCTTTGTTGTTTTTAAATTCGAATAAATGGATAAAGAGATTTGAATAAAGTGGCTGTAATATATAAAGGGTAACAGGAAACAATTTGACCAGTACAATGACAAAGAAATACAAACCTTTATGTTTTTGCTTCTTTTTGATAGTTTTTTGTGTAACATTTTTGCCTTTCTTCCAGTCTATATTGCATCTAAAGGAAAACATTTTAGTTAACAAAAATGTGAAAAGATTGAAGGAGGTTTCGGAACTACCAAAAAACCTTTCTGGGACGATAATATATTGGTTGATTAAAAAATAAAGTACAAGATCAAAAACGGACCTGTTGCCGCCTAAGAAATTTTTTCGAAAATTTGAAGCTAATAGCAGAAAATCACCAGAATAAATTCTGATTGTCAGATTCTCGGCAAGCTTTTACAAATCAGCTGTGGATGATTTCTAAATATAAAACAACCAGTCTACGTCGTTTAATGCGTGCGATCACACGCGCACACATTGGCACACACATGAAATAATTTAAACTACAGAGAATTGACCATATGTGTGTGATGAACCACACGCATGGCAATTTTCTCATGACAAAGACTGAAAAAACGATATAATTAATAAATATGTATTAAGGACGAAAAGTGCAAATAATTTAATATTTACAAAGATATTCCATCCTTAATATAGTTCGCTCTTGCATCAGAATGGAACGATGTAAGTCATAGTCAAGATTCACATGTTTCGAGATGATGCATACAACAAAGAAAAATTTTGTAAATGGGGGCAAAACTGCTCAAAGATCTAGAAATTCTTCACCACATAATTGTTAGTATGGATTTGTTCTTAGATGTGGGGTGTTGAGACTTCACTAGTTCAGCAAAGACAGTCAGATAAAAACAATCAGATGTAATCATCAATTGAATATCTATTTGTATTTAGGCAGTTTCATACCTATAATTAAGTTTCAAAACCATAATTTACACTGCAATAGTTTTGTTTCTGAGAACAAAACTATTACAGTGTAAGTGTGTTTAAAATTATGGTTTTTGAAACTTAAATATAGGTATGAAACTGCCTAAATACAATTTGTCATATAACACAGGGGATCTTATCTAAACACTGGCTCAAAACACAAGTGACCACAAACAGAATATCTTTTTGCAAACGTTTTTGTAATCAAATACATCTCGAATCCTAAAAATATTGCAAATGGTTCTTCTCATAACAACTATACATCTGTGTAAAGTGGCCTTAAAATGCAAGAATAGCTTACCCTGTACATCCAATAATTTCAGTTCCTTCAAATGAAAATGGGTCATCTTTGTCTGGTTCGCATTGAATCTTGTATGATTTAGTTAATACCTGAAAAAGCAAGGTTACCATTATTATTCATTGTCCCTCTCAACACCAGTCTCTATCAATCTTGTTGAAAAATACACATCTTTTTTCTGCATATTTCAATAAATAAACAAGACTAAAATACGGTGACATTCTGGAGATGGAAATATTAAAGAAATGGGTATTTCACAATGATTTTCTCAATTACTATTCAAACCAAGCAACAGTAACGAATAAAATCCAAGGAAGGGGTATAATAACTGTATTCTAGGGATATGAACACATTAAAAAGCAGTAAATATACAACATACATTTATGTTTTAAATAATGAGCTTTAACATGGTACTTTATAAAATGTAAGACAAGCTGTGTTCAAAGTTTTGAATTGGGATCCTCCTCAATAAAGCTTTTTCACATTGTATGCCCACAATACAAACACTCAAGACATATAAACCTTAAGGCTAGCAATATGTACAAAGCCTCTTTTGCATCAATGTAAAACGAACATATCATAAAGATATGCTCATCCTTTTTCATACAGATTAGAAAAGAATGTGCTCACATCAATTAGCCTCAAGTTTACCATTAAAACTTGGAGCAATAATATTGAATTTGAAATTAATTTAGCAAAAATCATTGAGAATCAGTCATAAAATTTGGCTGAACTCTGCCCAATTAAAATGCATAATATCTTTAAAAATATATTAAATTGTTTCTATTGAATAAAAACAGTCCCAAAAGAAATTCAACAGTAACCTTTTTACAATTTACAAATACTTCAACACTACTTACCGAATTCAAAAAATGGTCGTTTGCACTAAAATGAAACTCGATAGCAAATCCCTGTCAAAAGATAGGATAAAAATAAGTCCAAATACACTGAATTCCCTTTCTAACTCTTGAAATCAATTACTGATAGATGCGTGAGGCAACTTTTCCATCACTGATGTTCACCCTTCAAATTTCTAGTGAGGGTACATTCTTAAAGGGCTATCTACTTGCAAAACAGAAGAGTTAGAGTGAAGTAAAATATCGTGCTTTGTGTCTTTATTTCTAATGTGTCTTTATGTCTATATGGTAGACTTCAACGGCTCAAGCATATCTTTTTTGGACAACCATTCTTTAGATCGAAAGATTAAATAGACAAACAGAAAGAGTTGATACAGAAAAAAGTATACTTTTAAACAAAGGCAACAAAGGTTTTAATGAACAAAATAAAGGTACCAATTCATCATCAGAGCTTTCATCTGTAGCTTCTTTCTTTCCACTAAATAGCAATTTAACATCCGTCAAATGTGACAATATTGGTTCATCATGAGGCTGCCAAAGAAAATAAATAACATATTATACTTATCATTTGCTGTTACTTAAAATGAGGGAATATAGGGACACATGCAATAATTCTCAAGGTTGCAAGAGTGCATCGTCCAGTAGTATCATTCAACAGATAAAACCAGATAGCGGCAACCCTTCATTAATCTCTGCAGTTTTAATTTAATCAGTGATAACCTAACAAGAAAGTTCCACTGGGCCTAACTGCAGTACTGTAAGTGTTTGTTTCATTCAAATGTCTGGTCAACCTGAAAAAATTACCCAATATTGAGCATCGGATAAAAGTCAGGAAAATAATAAAAGTACGACAATTATCATGAATGAAACCTGCTTAACTCTTTCGCGCCGGCTGTCCATTGTCAACAGACCCTCTCCAACCGGCACTCCTGGGCCTAGTCATCGCGCAAGAAGGACACAATTTAAAACTGAATTTTCAACGGAAGAAACTGCTTGTATCGAAAGACATTATATACAAAAAAGTTTGCTAAAAGGCAAAAGATTTTATATATAATTTTTGTTGATTATTATAGAATTTTTTACCATGCTTTTTCGTACAAACATTGAGCCACTTACGAAAAATTTATTTTTGCGTAGTTATTACGAGGATTGTTTGAGAGAGCAAGTTAATTTATCTTGAATATAGTGTTCTTCTATTTATCTTCGGTATTCCATATTCATAAGCAAGTCGAACAAATGTTGTTTTCACTCGCTGGATACAACTATTGTTTGCTGTTCACATATCCGCTTGCAGACCACATGGAGAAGCAGAGATTGCCTAATTCCTTCGCGGCTTTGCCTTCCCGCGAGGCTGGAGTCTCCTTCCTTGCAATTGAAATATTTTCATTCCGATCAAGGTAAAACAATCTCCCGCTGATGATCTT
>REGM01000028.1:257696-270628 GCA_004194415.1 Aurelia aurita | reverse complement strand
TTAAGAATAGTTTCCAGACAACACAGACAAACATGATGAAGTATAAATCAAGTAGCATTCTGAGCCTTTTATGTCTTCCTCTCCAACTTGGTTTGACGCAGTTGACTGGGCCTAAGCCGCTGGCTTCCTTGGACCGTCCCATTTCACCTCATTCCTGGTCGAAGAGAAACCTAACAAAATTGCTTTTCTTTAATCAGACGACACAACAAAGTGTTGATCATGTTGTTCAATGCCTTGTTATTCCCCTCCTTCGATAAATCGCCATGAATTTAAGCCTCTAGCCCTTCAGTTTTGAGGATAACTTTGCTCACAACGCCATTTTGTTTACAAAACAACCGCTTCATGTCAAGCCAAAATTGAAACCACTTTTACTAAAGAATTTCATATGACAACGTCTATCAAACTTTAGCCAATCATATAGAGTTATTCTTCCTCTTTTGTTTTATAACAATCCCCCCTTTGTTTTGATCAGCCATATATGGAAAAAATGACCTAATTTAGAACATACCCGGAAAACACCAAAACGTGTTGGCCGGTCGCACAGGGATACAAGTGAAAACACCAAAACGTGTTGGCCGGCGCGAAAGGGTTAAGAAGAAGTTAAACTGGTGTTTAAAACTAAATAATTCTATTTACAGCTGTTCAAAGTTAATACTAATGTTGCTATCAATAGAACTGGCCACGTTATTTAATGACGACTGGAGACAAATTTGAAGCGTATGGTGAAATAATTCAGCAGATAAATTGTTGCTGATTTTGGCTTCTGCAAAAGTTTGACAATTTCGTTTATGACTTTTTATCATTTGGCTACTCAAATATTATACATATAAATTTAATGTTGTAAGCACTATTGTGCTTGTTCATTAATCTAATTTTTAAAAAAGAAAATCTAAATTGATTTGTTTAGAGGTGGCTCAAGAGGAGGGGTTTGAATGGGATCATTTGTGGGAAGACTCACGAATCATGAATCACGAATTAGTGGGAATATTCACGACCTCCAATAGAAAATTGAAATTTTTAGAACTTGCATCTTTTAGTAACTTGTTGGCCTATCTATGGGTGTGATCCCAAGCAATTAAAGCACCAACCTGAACCATTTCATTTATCATATCAACATTCTTCATAGCAGTAAGCCAGAATTCGTTAATTCCTTTCACATCTGCATAATAAAATAAAATAAAATATAATATTACAAATCATCAAACGAGAACAATAGTTATATAATCAATCAGCTTTGAAATTAATCTTTTTTGTTAAGGTTGATGTTTTTCAATTTCGCTGATGTGCAGGTAGGCAGTGCTGGAAAACATACGCGAAGTTGCGAAGAAATCTCGCCGGAAGGTTCAGACTTTAGAAGGAAATAAATCTGTATCACTATGAAAAGGAGAGAAATAAGGACAGGGGAGGAGAGTGAAGGACAAGAAGGAAAGGAAAGGAGTTTGCAACAGAAGAGTTGGAGAAAATGTCAGTGAGGGAAAATTGGAGTCAGCTGAGAGGGAAAAGGAGACAATTACTTCCTCATCCACACCAGCGAAATAGGTAGGAAATTTTAAAACATTGATGCAGCTTCGCAGGAAGCCAGAATTTTTTTCCAGCACTGCAGGTAGGTTTCAAGCAGCTAGACTGTTCACAGGCCAACTGGCAGATTGCAGCTGATGTGTAACTGCTATTTAATTGTACTTAACATTTTCATTAATCATTCTTGTCAATTCTATGCGACGAACAATAGACCTTTTTGGAGATAAAACTTTTCAACTATGATTTTAAAGGAAGCAGTCCATTGCATCTCTAGAGAGAATGGTAAGTGTTTCCCTCTTGCACGCGTTACCAATAGCAATACATGAACTTCTTCAACAGTCAGTAATGTTTCAATAGCTCGTTTGTTTACCATCTACTTCCTTCAGGACTTGCAGCCTTTGGCCTTCTACTGAAAACTATCTCGGAAAAGTCAATTACAATATTCCAACTGTAATCATACAGATTTTCATTAACTCAAAATAGCCTGATACAATTTTAAACAAAATAGTATAAGTTACCAGCTACTTTAAGAATTTAATTACTGCAAAACAAGAACAACAAACATAACATTATAAACTAAATGAGAACTAAAGAAGAGCTAAGGATATTCAAAATGATGACAATACTATGGATCATGGATTGCTAGCACTAAAATTCTGTTGATACGATGATGTTAAACATGTATTGACATATATTAGAATCATAGCTATTCAGAATCATTACATTGCCCTTGGTAGCTATGAACACTTGAACACCGAACCAGGGTAAACTAGAGGTACTAATATATATTACCAAATAATATAAGGGTGCATCGTCCAGTAGTATCATAAAACAGATAAAACCAGATAGCGGCAACCCTTTGTTGATCTCTGCAGTTTTAATATCATCAGTGATAACCTATTGAGAAAGTTCCACTGGGCCTAACTGCAGTGTTGAAAAGTCTGCTACTACAACAAGTTCACTTTTTAGGAATCAATCTTGATCAAGAAAAACGTTTTAGTACATATTCAAATCATTTCTCCGGTCTTCATCGCTATATTCAAGTATCGCATCTCCAAAAGATTCTACATTAGAATAAGATACTAGAATAAGACGCAATGAAACAAAGGATCTTGTAGCAGAAGTTTAAGAGCTCATTACCTTCTTCTTTGCTCTCAGTGTCATTAACTGTAGCTTTGTCTTCGAGTTCTTCCTAAAATATGATGGAAAAAAATCGCGATTAACAAAAAATCTTGACACAATAAACTTTAAAGGTCTATGTATTTCTACCTAGCATCCTAATGTAATTTTAGGACACTGAGAAGCTAAGCTAATCAAAGCAGTGTCAATATTGGTTCATCATGAGGCTGCCAAAGAAAATAAATAACGTATCATACTTATCATTTGATGTTACTTAAAAATTGAGGGAATATAGGGACACATGCAATAATTCTCAAGGTTGTAAGGGTGCATCGTCCAGTAGTATCATTCAACAGATAAAACCAGATAGCGGCAACCCTTTATTATTAATCTCTGCAGTTTTAATTTAATCAGTGATAACCTAACAAGAAAGTTCCACTGGGCCTAACTGCAGTACTGTAAGTGTTTGTTTCATTTAAATGTCTGGTCAACCTGAAAAAATTAGCCAATATTGAGCCGGCCTTCTTGGGAAAGGCGTGCGATCGCACTCCCACGCGTTGGTACACGCCTCCCCACTCCTGGAAGTGTGTTTAATCGCACGCCTGCTTTATAATCATTCGTTTTGTTTTTACCAAAGAGCAGGAAACTAATAAGGTGACAGAATAGCTATGATTTCAGTCACTTATTTTATTTGAATTGAAGGCTATAAAGTTCTACATGACCCTTGAATTGAAGGCTAATTTAATTTACAAATCATGTCGTGCCAGCACNTGGGCCTAACTGGGCTGCAACCCACCGAGGAACAGAAGGGTTGCGATAATCTACAATAATTTCATGCTCACAGCTCCTATAGAATGGCAGCTTATTGCAAAAGTTGTAATATGGTTTTTCCAACAATATGCAGATATTTTTTATAAGGGGAAATGGTTTTTGAAAAAGACACAGAATGATGTCGGAAGACATTTTTGGAGCAAAACGAAAGAACGGAAGAGGAGAAGATTGCAAATGGAGGGAAGCGGGCAGGCGGCCCTAGATCAAATTCAACCTCGCTGCAACTGAAAGGACTGCACAATAACTCTTGCAAATAATTGTTTCTGCTGTCTTACATCTAATCAAACCAACTCTTGTCTTTTATCATAATGTATGAAAACGACAATTACTGTTTAAAAACTGTCCGGTAATTGAGGTGAACTTCAACAAACTGACTTTGACCGAAGATTTTTTGTTTTCTCAATAACTCTTATTTTTTAAGATTTTTCTCGTTATTTCATCATGATACCACGTTGGAATTTTGATTTTTGAGTTTTTCAGTGAATTTGCTGTCAGAAAATATGGGGGTTTCCTAATGACAAAAAGGCTCCTTCCCTCTCAAAAATGACTTTTAAAATTTATACTTCTATAATAGAAAAAATGCCAGGGAATTGAGTGATTTCAGAGCTTTTGAGCTGGGGCTTGTGGCAAGGAAAGGGTTAAGTTAACATGTATTTCTACCTAGCATCCTAATGTAATTTTAGGACACTGAGAAGCTAAGCTAATCAAAGCAGTGTCAATATTGGTTCATCATGAGGCTGCCAAAGAAAATAAATAACGTATTATACTTATCATTTGACGTTACTTAAAAATTGAGGGAATATAGGGACACATGCAATAATTCTCAAGGTTGTAAGGGTGCATCGTCCAGTAGTATCATTCAACAGATAAAACCAGATAGCGGCAACCCTTCCTTGATCTCTGCAGTTTTAATTTAATCAGTGATAACCTAACAAGAAAGTTCCACTGGACCTAACTGCAGTACTGTAAGTGTTTGTTTCATTTAAATGTCTGGTCAACCTGAAAAAATTACCCAATATTGAGCATCGGAAAAAGTCAGGAAAATAATAGAAAGTATGACAATTATCATGAATGAAACCTGTTTAAGAAGAAGTTAAACTGGTTCAATTCATTTCATCTCAATCAGGTCCTTCCTCTCAATCTGACCACACCTCGTGATTCCTTTAGCCTGGAATTAGAGAGAGTTGGCGACTCTCCTCACTCTACGTAGCAGGTTTGACAGGGTGGGGATCCAAACCACCAACCTTCAGAAAGGTAGTCAAGTGCGCTTCCAATGAGCCATCCTTGCTATTTATCAAAGTTATGGAGTTGTGAGAAAGAGGTTCTCTTATTCACTCAATTAAACAGTAAATAAAATCAATTACATACAGTGTCATATAAAACTGATGAAATTCTTAGCTTATATCTGTACTTATGGCTATCATTTCTTTTGAGCAGAGCAATATCCAACATCTAATTTAAAGATACAACATCTAGGGCAAGAAAATGCTCAGCTCAAAAGTGAAGGGATACTTTGAAATTCAGAAAAGCAGGTGCGGGGATTTTAATTGCAGGAAATAATACAATATATTAATAAGGAGCAAGTTAACCTTTAACAGAATGAGCAAGGTAAATAAAAACAATGGGAAATGCAGCCTAGCGGGAAAGACATGGACAGGGGGTGAAAACGGAGATAAAAAGGGAAAGAAGGAGGCTCGATAAGGAAAGATTGTCTCTCAGCAAGGAAACAAAAGAGACAAATAACTCACAGCTAACTTATCAGCTTCACTTTGCACCTCTTTTACCTTGGTTTCTTTATTTTCCCCATCTTCTTTTGATTTGTCATCGTCATCTTTTTGTTCGCCTTCTTTCTTTTCCTCGTCATCTTCGCCATCTTTGCCATCTTCATCCTCCCCTGGTTCAACCCAGGTTGTTTCTTCTTCGGTTGGTTCATAGTCACCATTTACAATTAACTTTCTCTACGAGAGATAGAGAGGGATGTCATGCACAGGGGATATAGACCAAGCAAAGAAAAGAATTGTTGCAATTATTTGTGCTACATATCTAGATACAATTTCCAATTACAGCTTTACAACTACTAACTAAGGATGGGATTTCTGCTGTGCGGATGGGCAGCTTCTGCCCTTTGGTTTTGGTGTGCTCTCCCGGTTGGGGTCGCGCATCGGGCTGGGGGCGGTGGCTGGCTGTCTGCGCAGAGGAGGTCCTTCTGCTTATTGCCCTGCACTTGTGTTTTTCCAAAACTTTCTTAGTTGTTTTCTGGTTGTCACCCGACATCTAATGTGAGACAGATACTGGTTTGTTTTCTTTGCAGTTTTTGAATATTGATATTTTTGAATTGTAAGTGCCTCTCGTGGTGGGGACTCTGATGACCTAGTGCCTATTCCCGCCATGATAGGCACAGTAGATGTAATTTTTGAGTTTTGTTTATTTTAGCTGATTACACACACACACAAATTGTTTCAGGTTTCGTTTATGATGGCTTAGCACTACAGTTGTATTTATCAGGCCTGGCCGTGAGCATTTTAGCAGGCGAGCGGTACATCGCTCTCCTCGGTATAGTCAGGCGGGCGATTTTCACTATACCCACTACAGTGTATGGATAAATGGGGAATGTAATATTGGTCTTTAAACAGCTAACTTTTCAAAACAAGAAGGCCATTCTCCAGCAGAAATGAAACGATAGTTGTATATAGGTATATAGTCGTAAATCAACTGCACTTTCACTAACACTTTTCACTAACGAGGTTATGAACAGAACTAAATGTATTAAATATAAGATGAAGTATTAAATACAGAGTAGAATCCTTCCCATCTATCTCCTCAAAGTTAGTTCCTGTTGTCAGCCCTGTTGTCATACTTTTCGAAAGTCTTTAGCGCAACAGTCGATTGCTCGCCATGTTGAAATGATATTATCGATTCTGTGAAGGCAACTTTGTCCCAAGACTTTTTTTCAATTGGCGTTCCAAAGAACAGTCTGGTGTAAATGAAGCCATTCAAAAAATATGTGCCCAGTAGCTATTTAAAGTGTTCATTTGTTTTTCACCCCACTAGTTAAGTAGTTAACAATTTACAGGAGAAATCACTTCCTGATTGTTAAAGAGAAAATTAAAAGGTGAGGAAATTTAATTAAGGTCAAAATAATAAGGGGACTAATTTCCTGTCAAAATTTCAGTAATGAATGAAAGCCCAAGGTGGGCGGTTTCCTTTTGAACTGACATGGTTTCCTTTTGAACTGACATGGAGGCGAGCGATGAGTAGCTCGCCTCGGCCACCCGAGGCGGGCGCGGGTGATCGCCCGCCTTAAACGGCCAGGTCTGATTTATGGGTTGACAGTATCGTAAAATACCAAGTAAGCATTCATTTAAAGTCTACTTAAAGTTTTTTTATATTCAATTAAAAGATTTACAATAACGAATTACCTAAAACACTACATTTAAACTACTTTACTACACTACAGGGACGATACCACAGGGAGCAAAATACAATTACTACCCCATGGCAACCACACAAAACATGCAACTGAAACTACAACTAAATAATACAACTATGAAAAACTACACATAAACGATTAAGTACTGATAAAAACTGGAGCCTGTTTTACATTGGATGTCAGGCCAGCATAGGCAATAATGCTGAGCAACAGAAACCCCGACCGTGAGAACAACAATGACAACAACCGCCACCGCCACTGCTCCCCCGCAGAGTCCCTATCGATCAAGACACTGTGGCTATGCTGCGTGTATGGTTCCCAAATGTTATGGGTTTAATTTAGTTTAAGTTATGTGTGGATGAATTTTCATTAAAGTTCTAAGTTTCAATTTTTCAAAGTTTCAATTAAAGTTTCATTAAAGTTCAACTTAAGTTCTAAGTAACCAAAAAATATTTGGTGTATGCCAAACCATATTTTTCCCTTTCATCGTGCAGTTGAAAGCGAATCCAAAATGAAAGCCAGCAACTAAATACTTTGAAAAGGGTATTTTAAAATGTCAGGAAGCATCGTCCAATAATATCAAAGAATGAGATAAAATTAGATAGCGGCATCCTACGTTAGTCTCTGCAGTTTTAATATCATCAGTGATAACTTATCGTAGAAGATTCACTGGGCCTAACTGCAATGTGAAACACTAGTTTTCTGCATATTATTAGCTGAAATATTATCCTCAAATTCAAAAATTTACAATTCCAAAAGATTTACCTTTTCATAGATTGGCTTGAAAAGCTCCGAATATTTAACTTCCAATGCATGAACATCTTGATAAAATTGTCCTTCAATATTTGCATATTCAACCTAAGAGAGAAAAGCAATACTTTACATTTAAAACTATTTATCAAGTTTTCCAGACAATTATGGGTATTATGGAATGATTTCTCAAGATCTTAAAGGGGCTCCGTCTCCAAACTGTCAACAAATCTGTAAACACCATTGTTTTAGGCACGTGTCCATTGTCTTTTGCAGTTTGCTTCGTGGCTTCACCCAAGCCACCAAAAAGTGACCGTTAAAAATCCACTTATATCTGAGCAATCGTAAAAGATATGAATGTTTGGTTTGTTCCTCTGTGAAGTACAAAGATTTATCTTCAAAATAACGCTTTCATTTTTAAGAAAAAGGTAAAGAGTTTGTGTGATATTGCCTATCAAAAAACTGCTAAATCGCCGAATCGATCGAAATTTGGAGACGGAGCCCCTTTAATGATAGGAAAGTATGACTCTGTACCAAAGCGCTTTTTAAATAACTTATCCCTAGCTAAATACAACTCAGACTTTAGAATCATGGAAAAAGAATTGACCAATTTAAATCCCCTTCTTGCAATGTGTTTTGTGCCTCAGGGTGTGGATCTCTCATCTATTTTCTCACAGTTTCTCATTTTTGCATCTTTATCATGCCAAGCAAACATTAATAAAATTATCAGTTATATAATTCTGTATTTGAATAACAAATTTATACCTGAAGATTTTTCAATGCATTCAGTCTCTTTTTCACTGGTTCTGGAAGGCTATATTAGAGAAAAGCAATACACAATTTAACTATTGTAAAAACCAGGATTTGGATTAAATTTCATTTATGACTTGCATGCAATATTCAGATGAATGAAATACAAGGTCTAATCTCCATAATTCAAAATTATTGGAAACTATCAATTTCCTAATCACTAGACAGCCAATACTTGATCAGGCAGTGCCGTAGGAAGTAGCTGCAGATTGAGGGGCTTTTGTTCTCAAAACAATAGAGAACAATACATCTAATTTATACTTGTGACATGGCACCATTGTTTTCAAAATTATTGGGGAGGGCACAAGCCCCCCTGCCACCCCCTTTCCTACGGGCCTGTCAGGAGTTTTTGGGCAATTTTACCTTTCCTTGAGATACTTTATTGCAAGGCCAGGACTTGAACAAAAGCATCAACCAGGGTATCTATCTTAATCTATTACCTTCAGCTATATATATACAAAAACTTGCATACAAAAAGCCATTTTTTCGATTTTGGCTACAAGGGCATGCCCCTACATTCACATCTATACAGTATGAGGTAGGAATTCCTGTTCATTGATGTTTGCCTCGTGATAAGATTGGATTCTGCCAGCCTTTTGTACCAAGCTCTATACGGTTTGTACTAAGTTCTTTATGGCACTAATAAAGGTTTCTTTAAGCAGAAACATTCATAAACATACTCACGTCTCCACGTATCCAGAGGTTTTGCCCACAAGTCCATTTAGCTTATTTTGAACTGCTTCCATTAGGGCAGGATTATTTGCAAGTGCATGGGCAACTAGAAAAAACATGCATACAGATCTTGAAACAAATTCCTCTGTGTGCTATACAGGCCCTGGCCATTTGAGGAGAGACATAGCTCTGGCTCGCTTCCAGGATGCCTTCAAAACGTGGAGGGGAGCTGTAGATTTCTCTCCTGAACTGTTCAATAAATGCTCCCCTTGAAATGTTGTTTCCTTTGTTTTCTATTTATTCATTTAGGAATTGCTGGTGCGAACGTTACCAGGAGAGCCATTTACTGCTCCCTTGCTAAAAATCTTATGGCAAAGCCTGTTATATATTTATAGTGCCACAAAATTGGCTTCTATCCCAGTTTTAAATACTCCAGTGACAGAATCTCAATCTACCTGAATACTAGAAAATTTTGCCAAAATTTTTCAGAAAAGCAAGGGATTAAGCAATTGTTTAAATTAATGAATATTGTTTCCTTTTGTTATTTAACAAAACAGCATTGTAAGTCATCATGTTTGTTACAAGATTAATTCAAAAACAATAATTAAATGAGCACCCCCAAAAACCTTGGAAAATTGAGGAAATAAAGTCAGTTTATGCTGGCTATTATCATATGCTACTTGTCAAAATTAGACTTGATGATATACATTTCTCCCCTAGTAAAATCTGTCAACAAGTGATTTTTATCTGCATTTGAAAGTAAAAAGTAAACTAACTTTGAAGGTTTCCTGCACCAGCGGCTGAGATTGCAGCACCAGCTTCTTCATCTCCATCACTTGAATCATCAACTACTGCTGCGGGAGGCTTTTTTCCCTTAGGCATCTAAATACAAATTAAAGCAATATGAGATAGGATTCATCTAGTTAAGAGCTAACGCAGTCTGCAACCCCTTGTCATGACACTCACATGGTGTAGGTGGGGCTTAAACCCCGTATTTCTGAACTATTCTGGTTGCAAAGTCANGTCAACAGTGATTTTTATCTGCATTTGAAAGTAAAAAGTAAACTAACTTTGAAGGTTTCCTGCACCAGCGGCTGAGATTGCAGCACCAGCTTCTTCATCTCCATCACTTGAATCATCAACTACTGCTGCGGGAGGCTTTTTTCCCTTAGGCATCTAAATACAAATTAAAGCAATATGAGATAGGATTCATCTAGTTAAGAGCTAACGCAGTCTGCAACCCCTTGTCATGACACTCACATGGTGTAGGTGGGGCTTAAACCCCGTATTTCTGAACTATTCTGGTTGCAAAGTCAGAGGATTACACCACTGCACCACAACACCTTCAAGCAGGAGCGTTGAGAGGGGGTTTTGAGTGGGTAACAGGTCCGGAGCCCAGGCGTAAGGCCCGTAAAAATTT
The DNA here is from genome assembly GCA_004194415.1 of Aurelia aurita. Taxonomy (NCBI): domain Eukaryota; kingdom Metazoa; phylum Cnidaria; class Scyphozoa; order Semaeostomeae; family Ulmaridae; genus Aurelia; species Aurelia aurita. The sequence goes on along the minus strand of REGM01000028.1, from coordinate 260,078 downwards.
TACAATGATTATGGCAAAAAATTCAAGAACAATTAATTAGCTTAAAAGTTTTGTGACCATGCCCTCTCTTGACAGGTAAATCACCTTGTAATGTTTTACAGCTTGGCCATGACAGTTGCATCACACAGCTTTTATTCAAAAACTAAATGAATAGTAACGTGACTTAGGATAAGCTTCGCTGATGGATCTGTAGTGTCAAGCATATGGCACAACAACTGATTTTGTTGACATAACTGATATTTCTATTTTACTGATGAAAATATAATTAATAAATATGTATTAAGGACGAAAAGTGCAAATAATTTAATATTTACAAATGATATTCCATCCTTAACATAATTCGCTCTTGCATCAGAATGGAACGATGTAAGTCATAGTCAAGATTCACATGTTTCGAGATGATGCATACAACAAAGAAAGAATTCGTAAATGGGGGCAAAACTGCTCCAAGATCTAGAAATTCTTCACCACATAATTGTTGGTATTGACTTCATGTCCCACCCCAGTCCCGAAAGTTTGAGCAATTTTCGAAAAAGTTATTCCTTAAAATAGATGTTTTTCTCATTCTCCAGGAGTTTAAAAGAGAGTTGTCACAAAAAATTTTCCTCTGGGCCCTGTCCTGAAAATCACTCCAGGGCCTCAGCTGGCTCTCAACAGCCCCGCCTTAAAGGTACAGTGTGTGATGGCACAAGTCATCTTAAAAGGAAAGGAATGGACAACATGTTCCAAAGAGCACCGAATTAATTATTCATGAGACATGTTCGACCTCGCTTGACCAGATGTTTCTAATAGAACCCAATCGCAAGCAATTCAAAATGTTCACTACTATTGGTCAAAGGTCAAGATCGAAATATGCTGTCTGGGAAACCAAAAATCATTTGGATAGCCAGCTGTGAGCTGTTGTCCTCTTTTCCTTCTTTGAAGATGACTTGGGCAAGTCCAGGTGTGGTGAGATCTTAACAGCAGGTTTGATTATAAAATAGAAAATCTAAACAGCAGGCTTGCTTGGCAGTCGTAAGTATTCAGACTGGAGACAATCTGCAGCATAAGACAGCTGCACTTGTGAGATTTTAAAAGAAATGTGTGCATGCCATTTTAAACAATTTCTTTTGCTTTCTACTTCAAATAGAAAGAAACAATGAACTTATCACGTGTGCAAACTACAGGGTGCATAAAAAGGTTACCAATTTAAAAATGAATATTTTTCAAAACCGAAAGGTATGATGTAAATGAGATAGTTATTTTCTTGAAGCCTGGCTTGTGTGTTTTCATTTGATGTATAACCTTTGCAGGAAAATGATTGCTAAAGGGTTTATGAAATGTTAAAAGCTTGCATTTGCAAAGAGCAAAACAATCTAAAGATATCCCATTCAAATTGAAGTTGCACATGTGCCCATGAACAGTGGATAGTGAAAGAAACCATGTCTGAGTGTTTCTTTGTTTTATTCATAGACAAGCATATTTACCATTGCACATACCCTTTAAGCACAAAAAAGTAGATATTGGTCAAAACAAGATTGTGCTTCGTTTCAACATTGTTCTAAGTCAATTGTTTGATAAAGATCAGACTTGTCTCCTTTCTTCAAGGGAATCTTCTGTGTCAAGGCCAAAACGCCAAAGATCTGGTTGGGAGGTGGAGGCAAATTTGTCCTTTGAAGATCTATATCTCCATTCTCAAAGCAACAATGTCAACAAACAAGGTATCTATGTTCAAGTTATTTTAAACTACTGAGTAATGTTTTAAAAATGATTTCGGATTGATTCATGCTAAATTCTGATCGTTAGTGTTGACCAAATCTGTATACTTTTTTTGGGACACCCCGTAGATAACTGCATCAGTGCAGAAAACCGTCAATCTGCAGAAAACTCAATTCTTTACAGTCTGATTCAGCATCAGAAAACACACAAACTGACAAAAACAAGTTCTCTCTACAACGAGTTTCATATAGGTCAAACATAGAGATACTATTCCTAACTCGAGGGGGCAATAACTGACCCAGCAGAAAACGACCAGCTAGACTCACCTCGTGGCTAAAGTTTGCTTTTTAGGCCCATTTTTGCATCCCCCAATGAAACCTCCCAAATTCGCTTCCCTTCCCGTAAACTGAACCTTTTTCCTCTAGATAAACATCATAAATATTTCTTACCCTTTATGGAACAACGACGTAAACTGTATTGCTTGGTAAAGTGGCTATATTGCTGGATTTTGCCGACGTTTGGTCGACTGCCACCCACTCAAGGATTTTTGATCTCGGAAAGAAACAACTCTGCATGGTTTGCGGGCCATCAATGCGCATGTGCGAACGCAAGACAATTTATTGGCGCGAAAAAAGATTGGGGGTCTGGGGCAGACCGCAAGACTGTGCTGTGACGGAATAAGGT
>REGM01000028.1:241652-252898 GCA_004194415.1 Aurelia aurita | reverse complement strand
ATAACTTGATTTCCGATCCTTTTCCCTGATCCCTTAGATTGGTAAAACAATAGATAATAACGCTAAAGATGGCGGCTCCAAAGACTCTGTTGTGTTTTGCTGCAAAGCATGCTGGTAAAAGGTTCCCTGACGACCACCTAACGACACACAAAATTTTGGTCTGCCGTTTCGACTAGCTAGCTTGAATTCGAATCGACCTTGAATTTGAATGCAACATGGTTCGAAAAGAAACCTTTCCAAAGCAGAAAAAGTAAGGTTTGATTCGAATTGAAGTTTTAATCAACAAATTGCGTTCGAATTACGAAATTGTCCTGTTTGTTTACATTGATTACTTGTTCCGAACTTTGCCACAGCTAGCTAGTCGAAACGGCACACCAAACTTTTAATGTCGTTAGGTGGTCGTCAGGGAGCTTTTTACAAGTATGCTTTGCGCGGCTGCCATCTTTAGCGTTATTGTCTATTCAAAGTTACCCCGGTGTTTTGATGTATTTTCCGTTGCATTCTGGCATAGAAAATTGAGGTCCAATCGTATCCATGTTTGTTCGATAGGTTATGATTAACCATACACTACCCCCATTTTGAATATTAAAATTGCTATCCATAAAGACACATACGATTTATTAATCTGCACTTTTTCAGCTATATTTTCTTAATTAATCCAACTTTTTTGAATTCCGTTTAGCAAAGCATAGCCTCCAAATCTTTAAAAAACATTGCACGGATGGTTAATGCATCTTTCGTTTTATTTGATGGCTTGAAAGGAACTTCAGGTACGTTTCTATAATCCTACATGCAGCACTTCTAATATCTTGATTATTTTCAGAATTACATTAAAGAACTCTTGAAAAGTTTAGAAAAAAGTTAAAATAATCGCAGATCCTAAATAAAAATACGAAAAACGGTACAATCTTCAAGAAAATTATAGTTTATGAAGGTCTATAATATGGCTGCAAGCAGAAATCTGTAGCTCTTCTAGTTTACGATTTAGCAATTTGATGACGTTACATTCTCAAAACTGGCCCAAGCGAAGAAGACGCTGTAATTCTGAAAATAATCAAGATATCAGAACTGCTGCATGTAGGATTATAGAAACGTACCTGAAGTTCCTTTCAAGCCATTAAATCAAACAGAATATGCATTAACCATCCGTGCAATGTTTTTTTAAAGATGCCAAAGATTTGGAGGCTATGCTGTTTAGCAATAAAATAGCGTTCGAAATAATTATGCCGTCAAGATAATTCATATCTTTAAACATGCATTTCTAGGAAACTTTTCTCTTGATCGTCCAAAAAATTTAAAATTAGTTGACGGAGATAAATAGCTAACTGAAGAGCTTCATATGCAAGTCTAAAATTAGCCTATTGTATTTGATGATTTCGGCACGTGCGTGGATATTGCTTAGCTAGAGAAGCAATAGCGTGTGTAGGCGTTTTCTTTGTCTTATTTATAGATTACTCCACTTAGCTCCGTTCATTCACTTCAAGCTGTGGACCTGAAAAATGTCCACACTGCTTACAAATGCTCACAATAAAATTTCTGTTGGTTAAAAATTGAAAGAAGTATTATTCACCAGATACTCTCGAGTCCGGAATAAACGACTCCCCCAGCTTATCAATTTTTGAAAAGTATCCACCGGGACATATTTATTCCAAACCCCCCGTTTCTTAATTTCAAGCTTTTTTAAATGTGAAACATGTGAAATAATTTTTCCTGAAATGTGACTCGAACTGTATTTTTCATTTTTGGATGTTTCTATGATTTTTAACTTGTTTTTACTGTCAAAACAACTTGTGTGTTTCGTCCAATTACAGAACTGCAGATCGAATATCCACACACCCCGTTTATTCTAGGCCCCCCGTTTATTCCGAACTCGAGAGTACTTTTTCTCATAAGAGAAACACCGGGGTGAGTAAAAAAAACTTGCACCCTTTGAAAAATCATCAAAATTTTATTATATAAACTATCACGAAAATCTATTAAAGTGCATTTGTGTCAAAGACCAAATTAATCTTAGACCTATTGCAAAGTCTTGAAATGGCCTTTAATTTGTGGGAATTTGTGCTTTTAGAAGCTACCTGGTTTTGAAGCATACTCCGAAATTACAAGGAATGATTATCAAATTGAATTTTAATGCTGCATTTCTACTTGAATCAGTTTCTTATGTCCTTGATAAAGTTGTTAGATCATGTAGGACTCGAACAAATCGCAAATTAATAGATTTCTAGCTAAATTTCTAAGTTTTGCAAAATCCTATTGTTCAAAATCATGCTGCAATTCTTCGTTTCTCTCCCGGAAGAACAAACCAACGATCACATAATAAATCTATTTCGTCCTTGACACAACTACTGAAAAGAAAAATTAAAGATAAGTAAAATAATCAAATTTTGGTGATTTTCTAAAAGGTAAAAGTTTTTTTCGCTTCATTCGGTATCAATAGAAAGCAAATATCGTACCTCCTCTAGTACCAATTTTTCGTAATGAAACCTCTTTGTCTGCATTTGAACGATCAGGGACTACATGATTTTTCTCTTTAAATTCTGACTTAAGCTTCGCCTTTGCCTTTAAAATGAACCAAATAGGTTGGTTAAATGCCATATGATAAACAAAACTTCTTGTTTTCATGAAATGTCATATACCAGGCGTTTGCCAGAATATGCAGTCAAGAAAAATACTCCAAGGAAAACGTATTAGGTTCATTTTATAGCAGAAAGGCCAACCTAGATGTGGAAATTTTTATCACTAAAATCGGTCATATCATTCTGGAGTCACTGGTGATTTAGCTAGGAAGCTGTTTTTGGAAGAGCGCGAAAAAGGACTAGATTTTAGAACCAAATTTTGCAAGGCTTAATGCCAGAAAGTGTTCATCAAAATCTTCTGAGAGGCTAAGATAAGCCATGCAAATATGATAGACACATTTATATCGTTTGTTTTCCACCCAAGAGGCTGTTTACAGCAGCATAGGTTCCAAATCTTTAAATTCGCGTAAAAAGGTCGTTGTAAAAGGTCGATGGTTTTAAGATTTTTTCAAAATTTTTCTTGAATTCTTAAAAAAGAAGAAAAGCACTCTAATTCTGAAAATATTGGAGATTTCTGAAAAGTTCACCGGTAGAATTATTACAAAGTAGCTAAAGTTTCTTTCAAGCCATTCCATTCAAAGAAATAGGTCACAGAATTTTACACCGACCTTTTAAAAGATTCGAAACATATGCTGTTTACAGCATGTTGCATGTTCGTTGTCACTGTTCATAAGCTGAAAACTAGACAAGAATTTATCAACATTCCTAGTTCCTCGTCCAGCGTGTTCAAAAACAGCTCCATAATAAAATTGCTGACAACTCTGGAACGAAATGAGCTATTTAGCGAAATATCAACATCATCATCACCATCATTATTATTATTTAGACACGATAACACCCTTCAGCTATTAAAAAGAAAATCGCAATACTCTTATAAAATCCTAATACAATTGTTCTAATGAATGAAAAAAAACTAAGATCTAAAACAAAATAGGCTGATCTTCCAGGGGGTCGTGTTTCAATGTATTTCCAGCGTTTTCAACTGGTCCAGATGCGCTTTTAATTGTTTTTTGAAGCGCCCGAGTGTTGGGATTTCTCTAATATCAGCTGGGATATGGTTCCAAGTCTTTAAGGCGGAGTAGTGGAATATTTTTTGGCATGTTCTGTTTTAAGCCTGGGGATCTGTAGATCCTTACAATTCCTTGTTTCGTAATTTGAGTACGCGGATCTATATTGAAACTCATCCCAAAAGCTTTCCAGGCTCAACTTTAAAAAAAATCTTATATGCCATCACAGAACGATCAAATCGAATAAGGTTTTCAACAAAATAACTCTTACCATCTAAGTTAGCCTTTTCAATACAAAATGGCATATAGTATAGAGACATTGGTAGATTATTCTTAATTACACAGTTTGTCAAACACCGATATCTTTTTGACTGACCAGATACCAAAGTTGAAGCACTTGGTATGTGAAGGCCAAAATGTGATGCATGGAATAAAATATAAACGACACAAGATGTGCTGACTGAATCAAATCTAAATACAATGTTGAAATGATTGCAACTCCATAAAATCACAAGATTTCAAATAAAACTCTCTGCAACAGAAATATTAATTTCAAGGAGGAATACCACACAAACCTTTTTTTCTATGGCCTCTTCTTCCTGTTGCAATTTTCGCTTTTTACCTTCTTTGTATTTTGATAATATAACACCCTGAAAGATTTCATTCATACATTAACATCTTTGGACAGAAAAGTTGTTGGTGTTGTTTTTGCAATAACTGGGATTATGTAGTGAGTCTAAAGGTTGCGGACCAACAACTTTGGACAACAAACTTCCAGACACTTCTTGAAAAAGCGGAAACAATTTCCTGTTTTACAGCTCATTGATCAAATCTTGAAATTGGTTATATATATTTAAGCCAATAATAACTGTTTCCGAGGGCAATACCAGAAAATATTACCCTGAAGCCGTCAGTACAAGACCGAGCTTGCAAGGTTTTGTATAGAGGCTGAGAGTTAATATTTTCAGTATTGCCCAAAGAAAACAGTTATTATATAGTTTATAACCCTATGATCAGGGCTGGGTGAAGGCCTTTCATTTTTTTAAAAGTAAAAAGATAATTTAAAAAATCAAAATGATCGAAGGCTAGCATGAAGACATTGCAGACAAATTTGATCACTCTTTTGATTTTTCAATAGAATTGTAAAATGGGGGATCATTTTTAGAATATGTGTTACATAAAGTTGAATGGCATACGCATATATTGAAAAAATTGCCTGATAGATGAGATAAGGAAAACGCCTGAAGGTGCTGGAAGCCCTTCTTTTCAGTGAAATATTTCCTACGAAGGGAACAAGTTAAGTTTTCATATCTAAATAAATGGTGACTGTCTTGCTTCTATAAAAAAATACACTTTTTTTCAAAATTAGCAGGCATTGTGTCTTGAAGTATCAATGGGGAATTTTGCAAGACTTTTTCAAGAATTTGACATTCACATAAATAAATAATTAATAAAGTGAAGGCAGTAAACCTTTTCATCTGTCTTTATCCTTTTATTTAGAATTTTTCCAATTACATCATTCATACCAGCTATATTTTTCTTCTTTTCAACTTGGTCTGCAAAATTTGTATTTGTAAGATTGATCAGGGGTAAAAGTTTGGGGGTAAAAAGTTTAATGATTGCAATAGACAATAACACTAAAGATGGCAGCTTCAAAGACTCTGTTGTGTTTTGCTGTAAAGCATGCTGGTAAAAAGCTCCATGACGACCAACAAACGACATACAAATTTTGGTGTGCAGTTTCAACTAGCTAGCTTGAATTCAAATTGACCTTGAATTTGAATGCAACGTGGTTCGAAAGGAAACCTTTCCAAAGCAGAAAAAATAAACTTTTGATTCAAACTAAAGTTTCAATTGAAGTTTCACGTTCGAATTACAAAATTTTCCTATTTGTTTACATTGATTCCTTGTTCTGAACTTTACCACAGCTAGCTAGTCAAAACGGCAGACCAAAAAATTCTAAATCGTTAGGTGGTCATCAGGGAGCTTTTTACAAGCAGGATTTGCGTGGCTGCCATCTTTAGCGTTATTGTCTATTGAAACTGACTGCTACAATTGAAAGGATCCTTTGTCCAGTGTAAATAATTTCACCATATTCATTTGTGTAGTCCATACCTGAAAACAGATGTATGTTATGCCAAAGATCTTCCATATCTAAGACCTGGAGAATCTGGCCTTTTTTGGTATAATCCTAGGGAAATTTCTTTTGTTTAAACAAGGATTCTTTTGTTTATTTGTGCTTTTCTGGTATGGTGGATGGGGCGTTTAGGACTTACACTGAATTCACACTTAAAGCATCATTCTTGACACATTCCAAATTTAACAATGAAGCGCGCCAATGAAGGTGAAGTTTTAAGTGCCAAGCGCTGGGATCACAGAAGTAGCTAAACGCTAATCGAGTCCACCATCCCTTGTCATGACGCAAGAGGTGCTGGTGGGATTTGAGCCCCGTCCGCCTGACTGTCCTGGCTGCAAAGTCAGTGGATTACAACACGGCGTCATAACACATTCAATGCGACAAAGTTGGATTAATTCAACTTTGACGCATGTGCCACATCGCACAAAGAAGCTCGCATCAAGTGTAAAGTCTTTGGCTTCGGAAGTTTCTAGTTAAGTATGGGGTGTAACCTTGAATTACATGTTTGAAGTTTACATAGAATGAACCTTTGTTATATTGCAGCATTCTGTTTGTTTTGTTCACTACTTACAGTACTTTAGTTAGACCTTTCATCTGAGAGCTAGATTTCATTTTTAAGATAATATTTCAAAAACTATTCTTATTAACAGTTATTTCACACCATGTGCAGCCATCTTTGGAACTTTTTTTAACGGGCCTAAAACTTTAATCTATTTAGGCCTAAATTTAAACCTGTTGTGGGGCATTAAATCCAGAGGCGTTTTCATAGCCACCAATAATTCGATAGAAAACTGCATAAGCAGTAAATAATGAATTCGTTACATTGCAAAAATCTTACCGTTTTCGTCGATTTGTTCATCTTCAACATCAGCTTCTTCACCAGAGCTGTGCTCAACGTGGTCCGCCATTGCCGTCATTTTTGCAAATGGGCCAAAGCATCAAAACGAGGCGAAAAGGTAATGCGGCTTATCTGTGGGCGGCGGCCATCTTGGAATTCTTTCTGCTGTGCAGCTGTCTAAATCAAAACAAGGAGATTTTCTGCTGAAAGAAAGCTGTGATATTCGTCATTACTAGCAATTAATGCACATGAAATGATCAAAGATTAGATCAAGATTTAACTCAGCAGTGAAGAGTGGGAGGAAGTATTGTTTTGGTGGTACGTTTGACATGTTGTTCTTTTAGGCCAATGATTCTAACTTGAGCGCTGCAAACACATCCCAGCCCTGTACTGTGTACTATGTGTGAGGAAATGCCCAGAAAGATGCAAGACAGAGGCCAATTCAGTTTATCCCCATATCCCAACCAAAGCTCTGATAACTTTGCAATCAAGTTATGCAATCAAGTATTTTTAATCCTTCAGTCATTCATTTTAGTGACAGAATGTATACCAATTTGTGTGTAATATCTTCTGTAAATTCCTGAAGCCCAGTCTGCAGAGTGTATGACACCATTAGTNGAGGAAGTATTGTTTTGGTGGTACGTTGGACATGTTGTTCTTTTAGGCCAATGATTCTAACTTGAGCGCTGCAAACACATCCCAGCCCTGTACTGTGTACTATGTGTGAGGAAATGCCCAGAAAGATGCAAGACAGAGGCCAATTCAGTTTATCCCCATATCCCAACCAAAGCTCTGATAACTTTGCATTCATTTTAGTGACAGAATGTATACCAATTTGTGTGTAATATCTTCTGTAAATTCCTGAAGCCCAGTCTGCAGAGTGTATGACACCATTAGTCAATATCTCTAATGTGCACAAACAAATGTCTTTTGTTATTTCTATATTGTCTATTTTGAATAGCATATTGTTATTTCAGGTTTGCAAATACACCCTATTTTACAAAATGCACATTGCGTCTGTTGTCTGTTTAACAAAAGACTCACTGTTTATCTAATGTTTTTCTTAAAGAACTGTGGACAGAAAGTCTGCTGAGGCATTGCAAAGTTTTACCAGTTTGAACATCTCGTTATAATTTAAATCAATAAATTCCACCACACAGGAATGGATAATCAAACTGACAAGACTCTCATATTTAAGGAAAACCCAACACAGAGGACTCTCCATCTTCTTAAAAATGTTCATGTTGAACTAGCCCCTCCAGATACAGTCTCTAATATTCTGATAGTATCAAGAGATTATCATTATTATCATTACTTGGTTGATGGAACCAACGACACTGGCTGGGGATGCGGATATAGAACATTGCAGACTATATGCTCATGGATAAATTTATCAACAAAAATCGGGAAAGAGAAGAAAATTGATGTCCCATCAATCAATACAATTCAGGATATTCTTGTTAAGATTGAAGACAAGCAACCAAATTTTCTTGGCTCAAAAGAATGGATTGGAAGTTTTGAAATTTTCCTCGTATTAGATACCCTTTATGATGTTTCATCGAAGATTGTGCATATAGAAAGAGGAGGCTTGAATGCGGAAAGTATCAAGTTCCTGAAAGAGCATCTTGAAAAGTTCAAATCACCAGTTATGATGGGAGGTGATGTTGATGCAGCTTCTAAATGCATTCTGGGAATAGCCTTTGATGAAAGATTTACAACAGATAAAACTTATTTGCTGGTACTGGATCCGCATTTTGTTGGAAANACAGAATGTATACCAATTTGTGTGTAATATCTTCTGTAAATTCCTGAAGCCCAGTCTGCAGAGTGTATGACACCATTAGTCAATATCTCTAATGTGCACAAACAAATGTCTTTTGTTATTTCTATATTGTCTATTTTGAATAGCATATTGTTATTTCAGGTTTGCAAATACACCCTATTTTACAAAATGCACATTGCGTCTGTTGTCTGTTTAACAAAAGACTCACTGTTTATCTAATGTTTTTCTTAAAGAACTGTGGACAGAAAGTCTGCTGAGGCATTGCAAAGTTTTACCAGTTTGAACATCTCGTTATAATTTAAATCAATAAATTCCACCACACAGGAATGGATAATCAAACTGACAAGACTCTCATATTTAAGGAAAACCCAACACAGAGGACTCTCCATCTTCTTAAAAATGTTCATGTTGAACTAGCCCCTCCAGATACAGTCTCTAATATTCTGATAGTATCAAGAGATTATCATTATTATCATTACTTGGTTGATGGAACCAACGACACTGGCTGGGGATGCGGATATAGAACATTGCAGACTATATGCTCATGGATAAATTTATCAACAAAAATCGGGAAAGAGAAGAAAATTGATGTCCCATCAATCAATACAATTCAGGATATTCTTGTTAAGATTGAAGACAAGCAACCAAATTTTCTTGGCTCAAAAGAATGGATTGGAAGTTTTGAAATTTTCCTCGTATTAGATACCCTTTATGATGTTTCATCGAAGATTGTGCATATAGAAAGAGGAGGCTTGAATGCGGAAAGTATCAAGTTCCTGAAAGAGCATCTTGAAAAGTTCAAATCACCAGTTATGATGGGAGGTGATGTTGATGCAGCTTCTAAATGCATTCTGGGAATAGCCTTTGATGAAAGATTTACAACAGATAAAACTTATTTGCTGGTACTGGATCCGCATTTTGTTGGAAATTATGCAACATTACAACAACTGCAAGATGAACATTGGATATCATGGAAAAAATTAACAGACTTTGAACAACAATCTTTTTATAATTTTTGTCTTCCACAAATTTTGTCTGATTTATAAATGTGAAATAGCAAAAATTAATAATATTGTTTAAGTTTGAAATAACAAGAATTTAATACAGTAGTATGTGTATCTCTTTTAATCTGAAAGAAATGAAAAACAATCATTATTGGAGTTACCATGAGTTACCCAAGTCAATTGCATTAGATTCTGTTTTCTCCAACATTACCCGACCCTCCTAAAGGCATTTGCGTTGAAAACTTATTCTCTTTTTACTGCTAACTCGTAATTGACAAAAGACAGCAAAAACACTGAGCTGTGACTAATTTTAGTAAACACTATCCACAGCAAAAAAATGAAGTAAATATCATAACATTTTTTTGGTAACCACATTCTAGCACATCACAGAAATAATCGTTGATTAGCTTAAGATTCGTTTGTAAAGAAAACCTATTTATTGAAACAACCTTTGCACATTTTTAGATACACATTTTTTTACGCAGTTCCTTCTTCAAATGAGACAAGTCTCAGACAAAACATTGACATTCAGCAATCATTGCTCAACAATCACCCAATTTCAACCTTTTCACAAGTCGTTGCATGGCACTATGCATACGTCAAAGTTGGTGATCACCGCTATGTAATAATTTGATGATCAGACTTTAAAAATCGCCTCGCTCTAAAGTGATTTCCCGCAAAAACTAATTCGGTGTTTTGGAAACTTCTATCTCAAAATGAACTAATACTTGGTGAGTCAGAAGATATAACATTCTATTGTGGTCTTGCTTTACTTATTATTAATGATTAATGTTCCTAAGAAGAATAATTATTTTTATCTAGGCACCCTGCCTTCCCAAATGATGGCAAATCCACTGCGAAGGGAGGTCATTAATCTATACAAGCAGGTTAGTTGACATTTTAGTTATTCGAAGTGCAGCTCTTTGCTCCTCGAGTTAACCACAATTTTGTAGGACATGGCTTTGTTATTGCCACATAGTACTTTACTGAAGTCCATTAAAAGGGATTTTCGTTAAAGATAGATATTTATCAAACAAACTGGTTGGCTTGTTGACGTTTAAACAGATAGAAAAGGATTTGATTTGAAAATCTAGATACTCTTCTCCCCTTCTCATCTCGTAACTTTTTGTTAATCAATATATCCGCCATTGATGGGAAGATTATGTGAATCTTTACAATCGGTGTTCACAGTCTAAACCGAAATGGGGTTTGAAATTTGAGACATACAGCTATGGTGCATTCAGCAGCCCAAATGGCATGGCAGAACTAAGTATTCACAGGAGACATGCTTGTTGAAGCAGCTCCGTTTCAGAGCTGCTAACCGTGTTGTGTTGCCTTGCAAACTGGGAAGGCAACCACAACAATTTTGTTGACGTCTATCTCTTATAGATGAAAGGAGCTAATTCCAAAGTGAGTGAGACACAAGGCCAAGTAGACGAGAGCTAATAGACTTTGCCGGTTGGCAGTCAAAACAGTTGCAAGTTATTCTCTAGTTCATTGTCATGCAATGTTATTCGCTTCTTTTGCGTAATATCTCTTGTGGCTAGCTGGCCGTGAATCTTCTCGGAGAGGCTCTGCTCGTTCACTGTAGATGGTGAGGAAATCCATAGGCGTAGGAGGCAGGGGGCTAGGGCCTCTAATCAGGGAAAATTTATCGCATCTCAGGCTCCATTCGGGCAGTTTTAACTCACTGAAGTCATCAAATTCGGACAAAATCCATGATAAGCCCCCCCTAAACGTTGGTCATCCCCTACGCTCATGAGGAAATCTAACTTTGAACATTTTGGTATTCCTTGCATTTTCGTCCATTTGCTTTTCCTTGCTAAACAAGGTAGCATGGTCCGTTCTTCTCATGGATAAAAGATAGATAAAGTTTTGGCCAAATAATTAATAAATATCTA
>REGM01000028.1:207549-239791 GCA_004194415.1 Aurelia aurita | reverse complement strand
CCCCCCCCCCCCCCGGGCATCTACTCTTCGAACCACACAAAATCTGATTTATGCAACCACTTTTCAACTTTCTTGAGTAAGAAATTGTAGCAAAGTTTGATAAACATTGAAAGATGGAAATGCAGTCGGATGTTCTGCGACATGATAATTTCGCGAAAAACTTTAGAAAGCATGCCCGAGTTGAGCAGAGGACAACCAGACCTGAGATAATTGGTGCGTGGTTTAATGGTTTATAAGTAGGACAAAACCGACACACGCCATTGTTTCTCTAGCTTTGTTTTGTTAGTGCACATACAATAGGCTATTTATAAATCTATGATATTTCATCTGTTATTCAGGTCATTCACTTACACCTTCTCGCTTATTTCTTTCAGCTGTATTTTCTTGGTAAAGACTACCCCCTTGGCTTCGATTATTTCCGAAAGAAGTTGAAATCCGCTTTTTTGAAGAACAAAGATCTTCAAGATCCAAATGAAATCAAGAAAATGATAGAACGTGGCAATTACGTCATAAAAGAATTAGAAGCGCTTTACATGTTGAGAAAATACAGGACTTTGAAACAAAGATACTACGAAGATCAAAATTAGATTTGAAATAATAAAAGTGAATGTAACCAGCTTTTAATGTATATGCTAGAAATATTTTTGCTGTGAATAGTTGTGATATTCACTGCGTGAAAATGAAGTGAAAACTGAACTGTAATCTTGTGTTGTTTTGGATTCTGTCTAAAAGTTTTCGCTCAGCTACAGGGCGGCATTATATCGTTGTTCTCTGGAAGCATTCTAGCTAACGCTAAAGATGGCGGCCGCGCAAAGCATGCTGGTAAACAGCTCCCTGACGACCACCCAACGACGTAAAAATGTCGGTCTGCCATTTCGACTGGCTAGCTGTGTGGTAAAGTTCGGAACAAGTAATCAATGTAAACAAACTGGACAAGTTTGTAACTCGAACGCGAATCTTTAATCAAAACTTCAATTTGAATCAAAACTTTGCTTTCTCTGCTTTGGAAAGGTTTCCTTTCGAACCATGTTGCATTCAAGTTCGATTCGAATTCAAGCTAGCTAGTCGAAACGACAGACCGAAATTTTATTTCGTTATGTAGTCGTCAGGAAGCTTTTTACCAGCATGCTTTGCAGCAAAACACAACAGAGTCTTTGGAGGTGCCATCTTTAGCGTAAATCACAAGTATCCCTTGAAACTTGGGTGGCTATCTCATATATGCTACGTGCGAAATTTGTTTGTTAAGAGATGACACAAGTTTATATCCAAAGAATGATAGATCTAAATAGCTGTTGCGGCGATTCTATTTATTGACTCAAGAGTAGGCATTACAAATCACGTATATACGCGTCACGTAACGTATGTATTTGCAAGCAATTCAAAAACTAAATTCTCATCTTCTCAAATAGATAAATAAATGCCTGAGGCAGTTGTTCAGATATATCCTTCTTCTTTCGATATATTCTGCCTTAATGGCTAAACGACCCTTTTTCGCATGCACAACAGGTGAGTTCGCCATCCAGATTTCAGAGATCTTATGCAGCTTGCTTTATTGACATTTGCGGCTTGATCAGTTCATTGATTTAAATTTCGCTGCATACAAACTCCAATATTAAACAACTTACAACAATTAAATAATTGCAGATTACAAATTAAAAATACAAGGATACAGACAATACACATAAAATAATAGAAAGATACATTACTAGAGAATTGTATGAAGGGGAATTCAGGAGGAACTCTCTCAGTAGCTAAGCTAATCGAGGAGAGAGCACCCCTTTTCAGAAATTATGTGAATTTTTAAGAACAATTTAAGAAACACCCATGAGTAAATGGCGACTGCTTTAATAATTATTTTTAAATAGGAAGGCTTTGAGTTTTTGACGAAAGATTTTGACAGAAAGATATTGATTGATAAAATTGGCTGTAATTTTCCTTTTGTTATTGATCGCCCGACGCTTTGTACAGGCGTGTCAATCAAAGCAGCGGATGCCTTTAAAGACCCTGTGCTCCCCAAGATCCTTCACGGTGACTTTCATATTGTATGAAAGTCGTTTTGGCCTGCAATCGTGAAACTGTTTTGTCCTTCAATCTTCAAATGAACGTTGTTGTTCTGCCATCGCCTTTCAACTCAAGCTTTCAACTGAAATAACAGACATTACTGAAAATAATTTGAAGGAATAGCAAGATTTTGCTCCCTGCAGCTATTTATGTTCCCACTATTGTATGTTAAAATATGTTGTTTACGGCCATATGATGCTCTGATGGTTCGTGCACGTGCATAGGATCATGGGGAGCACATGCTGTCACCGAAATTTAATTCACAAAGTTTTTTTTCATTCGTTAAAAAAGCAAATACCGTCATTATTTCTCATTATTTTCACAGATTTGTTGTTTATGTTCGAAGATATGTTCTCATTCCATCTTCATATNAGGCGTGTCAATCAAAGCAGCGGATGCCTTTAAAGACCCTGTGCTCCCCAAGATCCTTCACGGTGACTTTCATATTGTAAAGTCGTTTTGGCCTGCAATCGTGAAACTGTTTTGTCCTTTCAATCTTCAAATGAACGTTGTTGTTCTGCCATCGCCTTTCAACTCAAGCTTTCAACTGAAATAACAGACATTCCTGAAAATAATTTGAAGGAATAGCAAGATTTTGCTCCCTGCAGCTATTTATGTTCCCACTATGTATGTTAAAATATGTTGTTTACGGCCATATGATGCTCTGATGGTTCGTGCACGTGCATAGGATCATGGGGAGCACAGTGTTTCAGATACTTCACTATCAATGCTTTCAATCACATTGACTAATTCAGGTCACTTGCTGTCACCGAAATTTAATTCACAAAGTTTTTTTTCATTCGTTAAAAAAGCAAATACCGTCATTATTTTCACAGATTTGTTGTTTATGTTCGAAGATATGTTCTCATTCCATCTTCATATCAGTGCTCCCCATGATTCTATGCATGCGCAAGAACCATCAAACCATCATATGGCCGTAAACAACATATTCTAACACACAATAGTGGGAACATAAATAGATGCAGGGAACAAAAGCTTCCTAATCCTTCAAATTATTTTCAGGAATGTCTGTTGTTTTAGTTCAAAAGCGATGGCGATTGAAAAGACAATACATTCTCACGATTGCTAGGAATTCGTATTGCACTGCTTCCCTGCAACCAAAATTTCTAGGTTACGAACAAGCAAATCGAACAACTTTTCTTGACTTTTTCACCTTGCAGTGCAAAAGTAGACTTGTTACGTTGAGTCCTAGTAATCGCCACCACGCTATAGACTAGTGCAAAAGTAGACGAACAGTAGAGAAAGCAACAATATCTGCAATTTTCTTCAATGTGATTTTAACAATCAAACTATGTACAAAGTGATCATTAATGGAACAAATAGCACAGCAACGTACTTCTTCAATTAAATTTTTAACTTACAAATCAACGGATAAAATCAAGGCTTTACTACAAGCAGATACAGTGATATCTCACAAATGCGACTACATGATACACGAGCTGATACAAGCAAGCAAATAGTTAATTCGAGCACATAACGCGTACCAGCAAACAACCAATACAAGCAACTAACTAAATCGAGCAATTCTAATACAAGCAAATACCCAATTCTACAACTACAATCAATAAATACTACCATTCTACAATAAGCTTCAAAATTGTTCGTTTCGAATCTGATGCTCAAGTCCTTCAAATGTTCGCTAGCACACCGGAATTCGAATTACGACAAACGCCTTTACAATCGATTCAACGACTACAATACAATACCTCTATAGTACAATCAAACTGGATAACATAACCTTACTTAGGATTACATACGGTCACTTAAATATCGGTTAGTAGGCAACTACATTAGTTTTAAGATTATCAATAGTTAGCTTAAAGAACGCCGGTCAACCAGCATCCTTTGCGGTCACGCTTTGCAGAGAATGTTGTCATATTAAAATGGCCGCCGCAGTCAAAAGGCAACAAGCGAAGCGTGCAAAGGATGCTGTTGATTGGCGTTCTTTAACTTTGTACANACATAACGCGTACCAGCAAACAACCAATACAAGCAACTAACTAAATCGAGCAATTCTAATACAAGCAAATACCTAATTCTACAACTACAATCAATAAATACTATCATTCTACAATAAGCTTCAAAATTGTTCGTTTCAAATCTGATGCTCAAGTCCTTCAAATTTTCGCTAGCACACCGGAATTCGAATTACGACAAACGCGTTTACAATCGATTCAACGACTACAATACAATACCTCTATAGTACAATCAAACTGGATAACATACCCTTACTTAGGATTACATACGGTCACTTAAATATCGGTTAGTAGGCAACTACATTAGTTTTAAGATTATCAATAGTTAGCTTAAAGAACGCCGGTCAACCAGCATCCTTTGCGGTCACGCTTTGCAGAGAATGTTGTCATATTAAAATGGCCGCCGCAGTCGAAAGGCAACAAGCGAAGCGTGCAAAGGATGCTGGTTGATTGGCGTTCTTTAACTTTGTACATTAGTTATCCTATCCAGGCCAAGACTTGCTTTAGACCTTCAAAAACCTATAACCCAAAATCAAACCATGTTACAATACTATCAGTGTGTTAGTTGTATGTACATATTCTTCCACCCAGGCCAAGGCTAGCTTAAACACTGGGATATACTATGTTCTTGGAATCTAAATGCACTGATAAATAGGCCAAAGGGTGATTTTATAGATTACTGTCAACAGCAAGTTTGAATGTGAGAAAATATTTGAGAATGCATGCTTTTTCTTTGTTCAAGTTTGATAGAATAAAACATCAGGTCAGAATCGCTTCCAGTAACAGATGTATGATTCATTTGCTTGCAAAGATTTGTATCAGAATTTTAAACTATCCTTTTACTGTTGATAAAATTTCTACTTGAAGGCCAAATCATCTAATTAGCCTTCTCCTACAAATTATATGGTTATATTGTTACATGGTTAATTGTTAGTCAATCCTACAATAGTTATCTCAGTACTATCAATCTATTTATATACAAATAAATGCCAGGGTTCCAGTTCATGTTTTCACTATTAATTTCTATGCCAGTCGCATATGTTTTTTTGTCAACGAACAGGCACCTTTTTTAGGAAAACATTGGAGTTGCATTGTTGGAAAGTGAAATAACTTCTCTCACAAGTTTATGGGATTTCTTTACCACATGGTGTGTCTATTTGAAGCACCAATTGCAGGAACCCAAATAAAATGAGAAACTAGACATATTGAATCCTTTTGACTTGCAACTGAAACCCTGACCTACAAACTACAATGTGTTCACACAAGTAAGAAACATCATTTTTTGATTGAAAGAACTATGGAGTTCTTATTTCATGCTTCTTTCGAATTTTGTAAATGCTTTTGTGCGTTTCTTATTTGTGGGAATGCCGTCTACAATCTAAATCGTACAATACTTCCCTGCTATCAAGAAACTGTCAAAACTTTTGTAAGAACCCTGAAGAAATATTTAGCTTCCATCATCACAAATAAATGGTTCTTTTCTATGCCCCTCGAACTTAGTCCAGAGTTGGCCCGAACAGCAATTGCAATAACTTTGCAAAAGCTGCATGCAAGCCTCCCGACAAGTTGAAAGCCAAACTACTAAAACAGTTGAATTTTTCTTGATAGCAAGGAAAATCGTATTATAAACGATATATACATGACTGCAAAGGATTTTGTTGTCACAATTACTGACAATTTCTTGCAGTATTACAACTAGAATTCCATCAAATGCAAAATGCTAAAATTCAGTTGAAATCACTTGTCAAAATTAAAATTGGACAGAAGTAATTATCATAGATAGGCTTAACATCTGCAGAAGGTGGAATTCCAGCTGAACACTTGCTAAGAAATCAATAATTGCAACAGCAAAAACTTGCAATACTGGGGCCTATAACGACCCATTAAATTAATAACAACAAGTGGCATACCTCACAATCAAACATAGGTTATAGTGCTTCTTTCAGTCTATCATGATGAATTTCAAAATATTGTAGAATATTTTCTTGATGAATGTTATTCGTGACATAATAATGAATCTCTGGTTTTGTGAAACATTTGAAAAATTACCAATTCAAATGCTCCTCTCACCGCAAATCCAATTCCAAACTTTGGAAATATTCAGTGAATTGAAACATAAATAGCATAAACATCGATTGAAACACAACCATCTAATTTCTTCTGTTGTAGGTGTAATCACATACTACAATGATTTTGATACTAAATTCTCGACAAATGGAAAATTTGGAAAACTATGGTGAAATCAAGCTTTGAACTCGGGACTTTCTGCTTTTACGGCAGTTTAGTTGAAAGCTCGGTTTCACCATCATTTTTCCAAATTTCCATTTGTCTAAAATTCAGTATCAAAATCAATGTTAAAATAGAGTTAGTACCAAAATACTAACAAGATATGTTCTCACGTAAGGTATGCCTCTTATCGCAATTAATAATAGCTTTACATAGTAAATACTTTTTTGCTCAGGCTTAAAGCCCAAGACACTTAGGGGTGGGATGAAAAACAACATTTTGTACACCCATACAAATACGGGTGCACAGGTTAAATTGAGCGCAAATCGAGTGCACTCGTGATTCCGTTGAAGGAATCTAATGGAACTTAGCAGTAAACTGGTACACCAGTTTATTGCGTGGTTTCATCAGAATACCTTTGGCGATGTAGGTACGCAGAGAGCGTGCGAAATTCTCGTACTTCATGTTTGGCTTGTTCTTGCGTTGTCCCCAGAGACGAGCAACTTCAGCAGACTCAAGAAACTTGAAGATACCTTCTGGTTCGTTGACCCATTCAATGCATGTATAAGTGGAATCATGCAACAACTCCAACAAGAAATTATACAGGCGTGGCTTGCTTGTATGGGAGACGAGATTTGGCCTTTTTGTCTTGACGGGAGGCTTCCAGCTGTTCACTACTTTAGCTGCAATGGCAGGGTTGGACATGTTGATGGCTGTGACAGGGACTTTCTTTGGCTCAGGTTTTGGTTCTTTCTTGATATTAGACATTGAGAAGAATGGCACTTGCTCTGAGAATGTATGGCTTGAATCTTTCGGGAATCCAGTGAAGCAAATGTTGTTCTGGCATGTAGTGGAGTTTACATCAGTGTATGCCGGTGGTGTGGCTATTCTTGCTACTGGCATGCTTTTCATGTTTGTCAATTCAGTGTAAGACTTTGCGACCTCCACAGCCTCCACAGCTTCCTGCTTGACAACAGATTCAGGTTCTGGGTCAAGATATTCTGATTTAGACTCAGAATCTGAATCAATGTATTCCGCGAGAACTGAAAAACCCCTGACCAAAGCATTATCAGACATTGAGAAAAGCTGGCTATGACTGGTGCTATTCCTTTGGCTGTCACTTCGGTTCTTGTCTGGAGCATGTCCGGGTGATGGTACTGGTGATGTCATTCCAATTCCGCTGTCATCACCATCTGGGTAGAAGAATGCTGTTCCACAATGGCTCTCTTGTCGCTGATTTTGCAACGAAAGAAGAAGCTCAGTGTATCTTGCCATCATTTCCGGTTCTGAAGCTTTTCTTCGTTTTGCTGGAGCACTAATGGGTGATGTCTCAGACAGGTCTGTTGGTGTGGACATCCACTGACTTGCTGTACGTTTCATGGGTGATGATGCCTTGTTTACTGCTTTCACGAGGGCAGTAGCACTAGGTGATTTCACATTGGTGTAGCTTTGTTCCGATGGGCATGGTGATGCAGCATCAAACATGTTA
Organism: Aurelia aurita; assembly: GCA_004194415.1. Classification (NCBI taxonomy): domain Eukaryota; kingdom Metazoa; phylum Cnidaria; class Scyphozoa; order Semaeostomeae; family Ulmaridae; genus Aurelia; species Aurelia aurita. The sequence goes on along the minus strand of REGM01000028.1, from coordinate 232,018 downwards.
GGGCTGTTTCTTGACATATTGTCAGTCACTTCACATGGCAACTCCTCACGCCTTGGGGAGCCAAATGGGCCTGGAATAAAACATGAAATTATCAGTCTCTATCACACACTTGAACAAGATAATCAAGAACAGTGCAGCATTTTGATTGCTAACTTGTTTCATAAGGGTGCCTCAAGTGTAGAATTCATGCAGGCAATGCTGGCTTGAAGTAACAACTTCATGTTGTTTCCTATCATCTTGGCATAGGCTGGTGTAATTATCTGATATGTACTTTGCATGGCTTTCTACATAGCAGGTGTATCCATAACACCAACATGATCTATTTTGGGTACCTTCTTTATGGACATGCAGTGATTTCAATTTCTTTTAATTAAATATCAAAAGCACCAATTCAATAATGTACTGGCTTTGTACAGGCAAACAACATTTTCAAACTGGGTTGATTCTGAAAAGCAAAGCAAAGTTGCAACAAAGAAACGCTGCACTGGTCTAAAATAATGCAACTAAATATATAACGCAGTACCTTATGTTCTAAGTTTGAGTTGTGTTTTGGAGGTTACAAATACATATCTGAAGCAAATTCCTAAGTGGGTTCAGCTTAAAACTATGAAACTTACTCATAACTGCCATGTCTTGATATTCTTTTAACTCATTTCCATTTGGGTACTCAGAGTCACTCAATTCTGGAATAACTGCAAAAAAGGAAAGACAAAATCTTTTCAGAATTCAGCTCAGCTGGAGTTAAAAAAAATAAATTGTTCAGCAAAAAACTTTGTTACATATTCTACAGATGACATTGAATTTAAATAAGTTGTTCTCTCAAAATTATAATGCATCCAAAGACAGAATTCCAAGTGAATCATGATTTATTATCTACTTTCAAGAAAGGGCAGAAAAACTAAAAGCTAAACAAAAATATTCAAACTACCTTCAGCAAGTTCATCAAATGCAGAGTCCACAACGCTTATCACACTAGATGCTGGACTGTGAACTGGCTCTAGGGTGTAGTATGGACTGTCTTCTGGAGAGTTGTACCCATCATCTGGCACAATAGCAAAATCACTTGCTCCATATTTGAATTCTGATTTGTACTCGGAGTTGAGTCTAGATTTGTACTCCGAGTTGAGTTGAGATTTGTACTCAGAGTTGAATTCTGATTTGTACTCGGAGTTGAATTCTGGCTTGAACTCTGGTTTGATTTTTGGAGTGTACGACATCTGAAAATAAAGACAAGTTATATCAGAAACATGGAGGAAACAGCGTAGATCTGGGAACTTACTATCATGACCAAAATTGTGCAACTTTCAGAAGGGTTTACGATGGGAGATACCAATTTTACAATTTGCAAGGGGATGGTCAGGTATTAAATTTGGGCAGCAGTGGACACATCACGATAGCCCATGGGGACAAAGCTAATATTTTAGTCAATCGAGGGGCATACCACCCAATGGCAAAAATCCTTTTATCTTCAAGAAATATCCTGAAAAATCTCCAAAAATCCTTTTGTTTTCAAAAATCTTCTGTTTTTTTCTAAGCATGAAATACCCATCAATTCCAGTTAAAATCCAATAATTACTCCCATCGCCATCACGTCCAACCTCATAGGAGTTTAACTGCGCTGGCAACAAGCCCACCTTAATGGAAGCTAGTTAAAAATTTGATACCAAGAAATTCAGCAAAAATTCTTGTCTGAACCTGTCCTTCTTATGAAATTCCTAAAATCTTATCCACTTACTATCAGGCTAGTCCTAGGCCCCAAGTATTTTTTAATTGATTCAAACATAAGCTTATCTCAACAGGTAAGAATTCCTTCAGAAATCTTGTTTACCACAAAATTCAACATTAGAATTTGCCTGTAATCCAACATTGACAGCTGAAAGGATTGCGGGAAGACATGTTGAGACGTATTGTAATTAGACACCAGAGTAATCCACAGATTTACATTTCAATATTGATTTACCTTTTGAAATGCAAATGAGCTTTTTCAAATGCAAATCATTTGGTTTGACAGTTACTGCGTGGGAGTTTCGAAACCCAGCGGGAGTCCCATCACGCGAAGATTCCCGGATCAGCTTACTTGGGAGAATGGACTGGGGGGCTGTGGGGGCTAAGCTCAGCCCTTTTTGTCATTAGAGACGCCCTTGTTTGCCCCAAACGAAAAAATTTCACACCTAAACATGAAATGACTGGCGTTGGGCCTTTTTGGAAAAATTTTGATTGTCGAAGATCGGCGTCACCAACGGGGGAAGGGAATTTCCTGAAACCAGAGAAATTCCATGTGGACATTGAACTTGCTTTTTTGTTGACCAAACAGCCGCGGGGCGAACTAAAATACTACAAATGTTGCAACAAAAATGACTTTCCCTTTATAAATAACATTGCGAAGGTTATTCCAAGCTATGATGGGCAGAGAGGAAGACATCGACATAATCCTTCTGAAATTTCTTTATCATTTCGGCCCTACTATACTGATGAGCCCCTCGCAAAACTCCCCCAAACAATGAAAACCAAAATCCGGCAATGCTATAAATTCATCGCTAACCTTCATCAATATCCGATCTTCATCCATAAATACGTCAAACAAATTCTCGATTTCTTGGGCAGCCCGGGACGCCATGTAATAGTAATTCACAAATTACGGCAGGCAGGTAACAACACAACAAAACAGTGTCGTTAGGCATGCACAATTTGCAGCATGTTTTGCTAAATCAGGCATTCATTGCAGCAAGCATAAATAAATAAGCAGCTTGCAACTACAATCAAGTTAAACATGTTCTCGAGTAGTAAATTATGGCGGGCCGCTATTTCAAAAACCGACATTTCTGCATGCGAAGCAATTTCCTCGGCGAATTTGATCGATAATGCGTGGTGCAGTAGGGCGTTGCTTCCAGTTCAAATTGTGCGACAAATTTTGAGTTTTAAATTGATCAAAATAGCTGTAAACTGCACGTTATTCCTTCTAATAAATAACCAAAGGTTTATAAAGTGTTTTAAGCATACTTAAATAAGGCCATACGCTAATTTTGGAGGAGGAGCAACGGATATTTTCCCGACATGCAAGCACGCACGGGAAGCCAGCAGCAGGCCTAACGGTGGTTCCAGTTAGCAACCAATCTAAATATTGATTTATTCACGATCAAGTAACGTTAATAAGGTAAAAGTTAATAAATAAAATCATGCTTACCTTTCTTGAATTAAACAGCTTCACTTCAAACCAAAATACTGCACAAGATCTTCAAAATCTGTATGTTTGTTGAGGGTTGTTTGGAAAAGTTTCAACGCGCGTCTTCACTCTTCGGTTGGTTTTGTTAAACTGATGACATTCTCGGTGCGGCGAGATTTTAGGTTTGCCTGCGAACCTCATTTGCATAAATTTTCCTTCTTTTTCGGCGGTTGTCGCCTCAACCGAAAATACTGTTGAAACGATTAACGAGATAATGAAATCCAGAGGTTTGCGGCCCTAAGCTATTTTGCCCTCTCAAGTAACGGTAATAATGCCTTTGGCCCTCAAACCAACAGTTGCATCACCATATCAATGAAATTTAACGATTTCTTGCTCCAAAAAGTTAGAAAATTTAATTAAATTCTAGTTATCTTATTCACAGCATTCTTCTAGACCTATTTTTCAGCCTAAAACCCTCTTTCTTTAAAGTGCCAATTTCAAGCAAATGTACAAGACTCTATTTTAAATAAACCAAACGATTTCAGAGGAATTTTTGTACCAAAACCAACCACTAACTCTAAAACTAGGAAAACTTTATGATTAAATCGTGTATCATTTACAGACTTGTGAGATTAAATAAATTAGGCTCAAAAACCCATTTCAGCGGTCCTCGGTCCTCATTGAATTATGATAACTTGTGAAATTCAATTTTATGAAAATTAAGAAACTCTGCAAGAAACTTTCACAATAAGAATTGGGTCCAATGTTAAGAAACCATGCTACAAAGTTCAGAGCCAAGTTTTTTATAAAAATGAGTGGAGTTTATCTTCTAAGAAAGTTCGCCCTACAAGACCGCTTACAAATTGTCCTATTTCATATTTTTAAGCTTTCTATTGCAATGTAACGACGAAGATTTCTACTGTAAAGTACCGTAATGTACTACTGTAATGCAATTAATTATTTTTAGCAGAAATTTTCCTGCAGAGGAACTGTTACATCCCTTTGCGGGTGTTACATTAATTCAGCTGTATCCCGAATAGCGTTTTCATGTCACAAGATTAGCACAGCTGGGAAGTTTGGAGGCTTTGATTTTCACTTTCTTTTATTTCCTGAAGGATACTTCTCTAAGAAAATCTGAACCGATCTGAACCATTCCATTGTTTATCCTTTGCCTATCTTTGGGAAATATTGAGAACTAATGAAGTCATTGCTAAAAATTGTCATCTGACACAGATGGGGCTAAACATGTCAATTTTCTGGCCTATTTTATGGATTTGGAAGTTAGCTACAGAAGATCTTTTTAAATGTAAATACGAATGAAGAAAAAATTCTACTTTTTAATCATGTTTAGCTTCCTTTGTATTCCTTTTTTTGCAAGAAAATATACATGTACTTGGCAACTACGTTTGTCTTTAAAAACATACGTGTACACTGCAGTGGCGTATCGGAGACGACCGGGGCCCTTAGGTACTTTTTAGGTAGGGGCCCCGTTATATCTAAAACAACTAATTTTATTGTCTCAACACTGTAGAAAGAATCAAACAAAACATTTTGGAAGCACCCAGAGGTGAGGGGCCCTAAGTTGTTGAACTAAAGGTAACTTCTGTCGGTTACGCCACTGGTGTACAGTACTCATAAGAATTACTCGTGGAAATTTTGCCAAATTAGCTGTAAATCTGTCGATTTCTATTTGAACGTAGAAATGGCAGGGCTATTCCTTACGTTCTGGACTCTCTGCACTGTGTTGTACTGTTCGAAGATTTCAGAGTCACACATGAACGGTGGCAAAGATCTCAAACTCTGGAACGACGGCAGGTCAAATTGTCGGTTGCAGAGTCGGGGCTTCTGCGGTCTGACCTTTCGCCGAAAGCTTACCGAGAAGTTCAACGAACTTCCTCCCACGCCTTCCCATTGACGTCATTCGCAAAGTCGGTACACCGAGTTCATAGAAATACGAACGGGGATTGTACCCTGCAAATAGGTCGGTTTGCCTCGGGTTTGCCTTGAATAGAAAATTTATGACCATTGATATTGACTGACATGGGCACATGTCGTTTCTGTCTGCACGAAGAAGGCTAGCTCCGAAAACTTTGGAGGTCAAGGGAGGTGAATTCGCTCTTTGAGTGAGTCCACGGCACGAGTGTCTGTCAGGTCAAGGGAGGAAATGCGAGGCACCACAAGGGTGCTTACATGTTGACACTACCTTGTAAATATAGGGGCATGAGCAGCATTTCCCTGCAGCCCTACCCCTCCCATTTTTGATTATCCCTACAAGCATTTTGCGGTTTCAAAGTATGCAAGCCCAAAGTTATCACATGAAATTTTGTTAGGCATGTGTGTGACAATTTGGTTGTGCCATTCAAACACTTTTGGAGGGAAACCTAACATGAAAGAAAATCCCAGGTTCAAAGTGCAAACATATACTTTGATTAGACAGCAGTTTTGAAGAAGAAAGGGAGAAGAATCAAAACTTGCCACTACTGGCTATGAGAAAATCTGGATCAAAAATTAGGGATCAAAAATAAGTTTCCTTACAAAATCCAGTGTCGAATACTGGTGGTACCATAATAGCATATCATAAGTCAATTTTCTTTCTCACGGTGTTAAATATACATCAAATCGAAAGACACTTGCTCTTGTTTGAGAAGTAAATGCACTCTTGCTCATCCTAGACACAGTTATTGTACGAGGTTATTGAAATACATAGATTGTGAGGTTATTTCGAGCAAAATTTATGTTCTCATCACAGCTGTAAAGTTGTGCTCGTTGCCCCTTGTCGAAAGTCTCCTTGCCTTTATTTCTCATCCACACCTGCATGCAAAATTTGCTTGCTCGGCGAACAAATACACCAGTGGTTAAACTGTGGCAAAATTACTTTGTCAATATTTTGCATGACTTCTGTTGATCAACATAAACCTAGGAAAGATTGTGGCCCAAATCCGAGATATCGCCCAAATCGGAAAACAACGGCCTTTAAAATGAGAATAACGTTGAAATTGAAACAAAAAAGAAAGTTGAAAATAACGCCGGAAATAACACTGAAACAACGTTGAAAATAACGGTTGTTCAAAGCAGCGTTGGAACAAAGGCCATCAGGCCGATGACGTAAACACAGTGGTCGACATTCTATTTCGAGCTTTTCTCAGAAATTGCGGGTTAACGGCAGGACGTGTCCTTTCGCAGNCATAGAAGATATTTATATATCACACATTAATTTTAAGAAGAACAGCAACAATTAGCAAGGATAAATACTCTTTAAGTTATGGAAGGGGGCAACCCGAGGGCCTTCCATAAACAAAGTAAAGTTTTTATAAATGTAGCATTTGTTGCTTTCGATGAACACTTCAGCATCAAGCGATTCGCGATCGCAAAAAACGAATTTCTACGGTCGATTAGCTAAGCAACAAATGTAAATAATTCAAGGCGTGGCACTTAAACCTAGGTAGCTAATTCAATCATGTTGCATGTGAAAATGGGCTATTAAGAGATGACAGAGAATAAATCGAAAATAGAAGATGCTTGGCTAACTCACTCGTTGTGCTTGCGAAGAGTTATTGTTAACGTAAGACGTGAGAATAAATCGAAAATAGAAGATTAAATCGAAAATCTACCGCAGAAATTATATTTATCAAGTTCAGAAGCTGAGCACTGTGTGCTTGAAATATAAATTAAAATATGAAAGAATTTCATTGCCTACAGCTCAGCTTCTTGATTAGAGAATAAAGAAATCATGCAGTAGATGCTTGGATTAAATCATCTACTTTCGATATACTCTCACTTCTTATGTCAACAACTACTTTTCGCACAATGAGTGAGTTAGCCAAGCAGGTTTCGGCCTATATTAAAGGCTTTGATTTATTTACATTCGCAGCTCGACTAATCGGCCTTTGAAATCCCTTTGTTTGCAGCCAATAATTGTTTGTACTGGCGTGTCGAGATTGGAAGAGTATTTATCACTGAAAACAAAAGATTTAAAACTACAGTGCATGAATTACAGAGCCAACCAACAGCCACTTCTGCGGATAGATCAATCTGCCGTACTTCTCGCACAAGATATACTACGGAATCACGGACCACGGAATCACGGACAACGGAATCACGGAACTGTGGAACAAATAAAGAAACCTCGCGGAGTACACAAGATACCAATATTTTCGGTGGTGTGTCACACGTATACTCTCCTCCGCGAGGTTTCTTTATTTGTTCTGCAGTTCCGTGGTCCGTGATTCTGTGGTCGCGAAGGAGAGTATCACGCATATTCAAGGCCGAATTCAGAGTCCTCTTGATTATTAGTAACCCAACATGAAACGTTAATAAACAAGGAAACAATACAAAGCGCAAACAAGCGAATTGATATAATTTGCTGGGTGCGCGAAAATTTGCGACATGAAAGATTGTTTTCTCTTCCTGGTTGTAAAGTCGGAAACTGAAACTTTCGTTCGAAATTACATTAAATGTATACTGGTTAGACCTCAATTCTAAAAAAACCACAGTCCCAAGACAAACAACACACAAATTTGAAAAACAGGAAACAGTAGACTTCAAATAACAAGAGATAAAGAACCCAGCCCTTCTGGGGCCTGAAGATATTCTTTTTATCACCAACAGATATGTATTGTAAGGCAATCAAACTTAGGATTACTTAACGGTTTGCGGGTGCCAAGGAGATATCTAATATATCTATTTAGTCAGCAACGGTTTTGATATTAGCCTTGTTTATTTATTNTACCAATATTTTCGGTGGTGTGTCACACGTATACTCTCCTCCGCGAGGTTTCTTTATTTGTTCTGCAGTTCCGTGGTCCGTGATTCTGTGGTCGCGAAGGAGAGTATCACGCATATTCAAGGCCGAATTCAGAGTCCTCTTGATTATTAGTAACCCAACATGAAACGTTAATAAACAAGGAAACAATACAAAGCGCAAACAAGCGAATTGATATAATTTGCTGGGTGCGCGAAAATTTGCGACATGAAAGATTGTTTTCTCTTCCTGGTTGTAAAGTCGGAAACTGAAACTTTCGTTCGAAATTACATTAAATGTATACTGGTTAGACCTTTCGTTCGAAATTACATTAAATGTATACTGGTTAGACCTCAATTCTAAAAAAAACCACAGTCCCAAGACAAACAACACAAAAATTTGAAAAACAGGAAACAGTAGACTTCAAATAACAAAAGATAAAGAACCCAACCCTTCTGGGGCCTGAAGATATTCTTTTTATCACCAACAGATATGTATTGTAAGGCAATCAAACTTAGGATTACTTAACGGTTTGCGGGTGCCAAGGACATATCTAATATATCTATTTAGTCAGCAACGGTTTTGATATTAGCCTTGTTTATTTATTCATGATGAAATTTGTATGTTTGGTGGTGTCCTAGCATTTTATGTACTAGCAGAGCCTTGAAAGTAAAAATGTTGATTTTTGCGATACGTTGTTATAAGTCTCAAGTTTTCGTACATTGTCCTATTTGAAGGAATTAAATTGATGCAAATGACGAGGAACACACACGAAAGCATTGTGTTTCTATTTGAGCTTGGCACCCTGATTTTGAGATCTTCAGAGAATTAAAGTTCCGCGAGACGCCACAAAGTTTCCTTTGAATTCAGCGTCTGATGCTATAGGCAGATGCAGAGACGACAAAACGTTCCACGGCCTACAAAGCAATTACTTGTAACTAGGAAACAGAATGGCCGGTTTTAGCAAACTAAATCTCTACAACTAAGTTAGTCAGTCTTCTCCATGAAGAAGCTGCAACTAACATAATTGTGCAAATTCTCGCCACCAAATTTGAGTTTTTTAGAACTCGAAAATCGAGTAACGGAACGAAACAATTCGCTCTAAGTCCAGAAAAAGTCACGGCTTCACGGCTGTGAGCCGGAGGAAGGTTTTGCTTGTTAATGTTATGTTCGAGGAAGGTTTAGTCATTTTTTATAAGAAGCCTAGGAAAATTTTGGGTTATTTTGACAACAGCAACTGATTTATAATTTTTTGCGTTATAAACAAAGAGTGGATTTCGAAAAGCCTGGTTATTTTGACCTGATAAAACGAGGAAGGTTTAACTAACGAAATTGGCATCCGGAGGAGGAAGGTTTGACCATTTTCTGGACTCTGAATTCGCTGAAAGTATAATGCGTTTCGTTAATTAAAAATTGACGAATTGCATTTCTTGGGAAAAACCTCAATCAGCTGTGAGCTGTGGGAAATTTTCATGGAAAGATTCTTGCGTCTTGGGAGCGAGACACATCCAGCTGCGTTGCACAGTCACCTGGAGCCCACAGATTAAACATGNTTCTTCGCAAAAATGCTCCAATCAGATTACGGGCTCATTTTCCGCCGCAAAAATTCCGATTTCAGACACTCTGTGGCGACTAGTCCCTCATTGAGCTGGCCATCAGCAACAACAACAACAGCGAAATTGAGGGACTAGTGTGCTAGTCTAACTAGGAAACAGAATGGCCGGTTTTAGCAAACTAAATCTCTACAACTAAGTTAGTCAGTCTTCTCCATGAAGAAGCTGCAACTAACATAATTGTGCAAATTCTCGCCATCAAATTTGAGTTTTTTAGAACTCGAAAATCGAGTAACGGAACGAAACAATTCGCTCTAAGTCCAGAAAAATTCACGGCTTCACGGCTGTGAGCCGGAGGAAGGTTTTGCTTGTTAATGTTATGTTTGAGGAAGGTTTAGTCATTTTTTATAAGAAGCCTAGGAAAATTTTGGGTTATTTTGACAACAGCAACTGATTTATAATTTTTTGGGTTATAAACAAAGAGTGGATTTCGAAAAGCCTGGTTATTTTGACCTGATAAAATGAGGAAGGTTTAACTAACGAAATTGGCATCCGGAGGAGGAAGGTTTGACCATTTTCTGGACTCTGAATTCGCTGAAAGTATAATGCGTTTCGTTAATTAAAAATTGACGAATTGCATTTCTTGGGAAAAACCTCAATCAGCTGTGAGCTGTGGGAAATTTTCATGGAAAGATTCTTGCGTCTTGGGGAGCGAGACACATCCAGCTGCGTTGCACAGTCACCTGGAGCCCACAGATTAAACATGTACTGAAGCAGAGAAAGGCTCATGATGCTATGAGGCTAATGACTCATAGAATTACAATCAAAGTTCAACTTACAGGTAAGTCTCCTTTAATTTCTAATTTTAAGTGAATACTACATTACAAATTAATAAGTATTTATTCTATTTACATAGCACCCAAATTCATGAATCCTCACTTTATTTAAACCTGGGAACACGGTTGACGTATGAGGAAGGCTATTGCTGGTGGAAGGAAAGAGATGAAGGAAGGAAGATTTTTAGCTGAAATTTTGCGATTTTTTAGCCGAAACTTACAACTTAAAACATACCATTTGATTCAAACGATTGTAAGCTTAATCTAACATGTGAAAGTGCTTTATCGTGAATAGTGCGTCCAGGCAGATGACCTTCCTCAACAACCAAAAGTTTCGGACGATTCCGGCGGAAATATTCAAGCGGAAAACTTTCAGACAGATTTTAAAGACCCTCTGCTAACCATGTGGCTTTGCACGCCGTTGCTGTCCCAGAATGCACTGCAAATGGACTTTCAGATTATCTGAAAGTCTCTGATGCTAGGCCGGTGTCGTGCTGTTTTCTCATGCGCAGCACGCAAAGCCTCATGGTTAGCAGAGGGTCTTTAAAACAATTTCGGATAAGAAAATTTTTTGGACAAGACCCAATAATTTTCTTGGTATCTAATATCAGTCATTAGTGCATTAGCCATGTACATCCAACCTCGTTCCCAGGGTGTTCTTACGTCATACGTTGATCACGAAGCCGAGTGAACACCCTGGTACACTTTGCACAAATCTGTCCAGAAAATGGACAGATTAGCAGCCATTATGGATTTATGGTTGGCCAGGTAACACTAATTATATAGCCTCGATTTAAAACAAAACAGTCTCATTGCAATGATCGTTGCCTAGTGACTAAATTATGTTATTATTTGAATAATTAGTAAGTTTTTGAGTAATAATTAGAATTCTGCTATTGTTTTCGAATAACCAATGAGATTGCAGAACGGCCACTTGTATCCCAGAGTAGAGGTAGAGCAACGAACTCACTCTGGGGACGAGATTGATGTACATCCACAAATTCCGGGTGACTGCATCTTTGAGATCAGCTAATTAAATTCCTATTCTGATGATCTCTCCCTTGTCATGAAACTGGCAGTACAGTTTTATCAACAAGCATGACCCGCCCTGACAACATACTTTGCAGAGAATTATGGAAAAACGGGCCAATCCAAACGTTTTAGAGGGGCAAACTTTCGTACAAGCTGAAATTTCGGCTGGAAAAAGTTCGGGCAAGCATTGGTTCGAAACTTCGCCCTGCCGAAACTTTTGGTTGTTACTGTTTATCTGAAGTGGCAATTGTAAAAGAATTCTAGATATTACGATCAAGATAAACCTAACTAATAAGTCCCGATTTATCTATTTATCGATTTATCTATTCATCGACAACAGGGACCATTCATCTACAACATGGACAACGGCGCCTTTGAATGCGACGACTTCTTGATGAATACGAGGTCACTTCAACATGGGCGATAGGTGAATCACGACTCACTGAGCCTGAATCTGATTCGTTCGAAAGTCCGTCCAATTCAATGACTGGTCCGTCAGACTCGTTAGCAAGTCCGTCTGACTCGTTGGCAAGTCCGTCTGATTCTCCACTCTCATCATAATGTTCGCTGTTCACACTTGAGCTGTTTGAGTATGTTCGCTTTCTTTGCATCCTCAGTTTAAGCCCAGAGCCATGTGACGTAACTTTGTAAATGCCTAGGCCCTCGTTTACATCGTCATCATGTACACGAAAGTTTCGAGTTTGTTTTGAATCAGCTGTTCTTCTTGCGTTTTCTTTCTGTTCGTCTGTTTTTACGACGGCGATTTTGGGCATTTCTCGGCTCTCAGATTCAAGCCTTCGTTGCTGCTTCGGTTCTGGCAACCGTACCGATGTATGTTTTTCTTCCGATCTTGCCTTGCCAGTTGCGACCTTCGGCGGTTGGCGAGTTTTAACAGCTCTCCCTGGCGGCGCTTTGACCGCCTTTATGCGATCAATAAGCAGTAAGTCGAAATACCTGAGCGTTTTTAAACCCGGAAGCTTATCTAACAGCGCTTCCTTTCTGCGCCGTTTTCTCGGAATTTCGCTAGGATCACATTCGATTTCTTTAAAATACCTATGATCAAAGCGTACAACATCGCTCCTAAATGAGTCAGTCATATCCACGAGGTTGTTTTGCAATGGGGAAAGGTACTTACTAGCATTGATAACACGCTCCAATTTCACGAAAATGTTGTCTTCAATTTCCATAGGCTTGCATAGTGTTGGTATTGACGTTATGCTACTTTCTTCGATTGTTTCTAAGAAATAAAAAGATTTGATATATCTATCCGCCACACTTTGCCTGTTGTTAGTCAAAACAAGTTCGCGGTTGCCTAAATGTACAGGGTGTCCCAACAAAATTGAGACCCATTTGTGTGGCTGCTGCGGAGGAGCTGTAACTTCCATTGTCCTGTTTTTGAAACATTTGCATAGGATAGGCTTCAACTTAAAGTTTGAGACCTTGCTTTAGCCAATCGGACAAGTGGTTGCTGCTTTATGGCACAAGAAAGTAAACAAGTGATTGTTTCAAAAACAGCACTTTCTTTGTTCTCCAAAAGTGCCAAAATCAAGTAAATACTGCAAGAAAGGGTTCTAGTGCTGTATTGGAATTTTTTCTGCAGTTGAGAAAGCGTTAATTCCATTGTTTACTAATAACACAGCAACATTAACCTATTTTCAAATATAGAAAGGATTCAAATACAACGCTAGAACCTTTTCTTGCAATATTTACTTAATTATGACATTTTTTGGAGAACAAAGATAGAAGCAATCACTGTTTGACTTTCTTGCGTCATAAATCAGCAACCACTTGTTCAATTGGCTAAAACAAGGTCTCAAACTCGAAATTGAAGCCAATCCCCTGCAACTATATCCAAAATGGGACAATAGAATGTACAGCTCCTCCACAGCAGCCGAAAAATGGGGCATAATTTTTTGGGACACCCTGTACAATCATGAACTATCAACCGTTCTCAACAAACTAAAGCTCGTGGCTAATTTATAGAAGCGTGGCTAACTTAGATGTGAAACTATTTCATTAAAAATTGGTCAAACCAATCTAAAAGTACAGCAATTTTGCTTTGAAGCTTTTCTTGAAAAGTATGGGAAAATGGCGCGTTTTCAAATTTAAAACAATGGCTACACGCAGGACCATCTCATAAGCATTCCTGCAAAAATAAGAAAAATAGGTATCCCTCAGGGCAACGCGGGCTGGCTCAACTAAGTGGGCTGGATTTTATGAACGTTTACATGGACGGCCCACTTCCCGGGCTGGCCTCTGTTTCGTCTTAATCAATGAGAGATGCACTCTGTCTAGCTGCGCATGCGTTTTTGCAGTGATTCCAGCCCACCAAGGTCTTAAACTAGGCATCACACAAAGTTGAAATCCATTTTATTCAAAAATCTGAAAAACAGGATAATTGACTTCATGGCTCCTTCACAGTAGTTGCGCAAACGGCGAACACTTTTTTGAGGCACCCTGTATGATTGTCAAGAATTTCAATTTGGAAGTGTTTAACAAATTTAACGGGTGTGGATTGTCAACGGTTTTTCAACGCCGTCTAATATGTAGAGAAGCAATATATATGAACAAACTACATAATGACAATGTAGTTTGTCCAGAAACGCAGTGATGGAGAACCAGGAGCGACAGGCCACTGTATAAATAAAATCTGTTCAAAGCTTTTTGTCTTAATTACCTTCAAAAGTGTCCGAAATATTTGTGGATATATTTTTTCTCACGATACTTCTAATTTGAAGCATTCAGTGTCAATTTTCGGTCAAACTTATGGCATCAAGATGAGAGACGTTGTAAAGTGCACGAACAATTTATTTACACAGCGTCCTTTTTGCTCATGATTTGATATGTTAGAACAAATTTGACTTTCGCTGGAGCTTGCCTATGACCTTGATTCATATGCAAAATCTTTTTATAAAAAATTTAATATTGCAGAATTTACCATTTAACCCAAGATTTTTAACAATTTACGATACATGAGTTTTCTCACTGCAAACAAATATTTATCTTTCTGAAAGCAATGTCTGAGCACTATCAACATTTTCATCGACATTGGACATGTTTAAACATATTTCCCTTTCGCTGAAACCTCGACTCATATCCGAAATTCTACTTGTCAATTAGTTAATCTTAAGCAATTCAACATTTTAAATACGCATGACCCTGGACCATATTTCTTTGCACAGACAGACAAACTTGTCATTATTTGATGCATAACAGGATCTTTCACTTTCGCCTCCTATGAAAACATTGCAATAACTCAAATAAGCCACTTCTAATCTTATCAATCATATCTTTGAACCTCGTGACTTTTTCTTCATGAGTCATTCAGCCATGTGTTTGTAAGTGGTTTAAAAGTAGGCCAGTTTAATTATTTTTCACTGCAATACTAAATCATGGAACGGGAATTATTAGAGTGGAGCCTAGTGTAGCCTGCGTGCAGACTTTGGTCACTGGGGAGGAGGGAAAAGAAAGGAACCATAATCCTTTGTGCGCATGATGAAAAGCAAAACAGAATAGAGGCCAGAAATGACTTTCATACCATACGAAAGTCGACTTTAGGATCGCAAAGGACCATGGATAGCTATAGGTCTTTCAATAGGCGTGGACATGGGGCTCGGGGAATCAAGCCTCGTTGACAAAAACTTTGGGGGTTGAAAATCTTGGGAGAAGGCTGCGATATCCCCACAACAACTTCTTTCATCAAAAAGACGAAAAGTTTTTTAGAATTTAACTTAAGCATAAAACAGCAGCAACGTTTCCTTTTTATTTGTAGTGTTTGTACCGGGTGTCTTGGAAAAAAATACCCCCATTTCGTATCATGAATAGCAGATCTGGCTTATAATCTTTGAGGTATTTTTGGGTGTTTGATCCATTTGAGAACGACTTTTGGCCGTGTCTACTAGCTGCTTCAAGGTGGATTAGGGGAGGGGTCGTCTTTCTGAGACAAATGGTTGAGTTTGTTCTAACGTAAATCTTATGTATATTGTTGCATCCTTGTAAGTGGCTATCGTTGTTGGAACTCGATGATATTATGTCCTTTCCAGCTATGGCAGCCATAGACAATTGGTATGTATTTGTAGTTTTTAACTTGTTTTTATTTGCGATAAAAAAAATCCCCACAAGATGTAACAAGATGTAAGTTGGCAAGCTTCGATGGTTGGGGTTTTGGTTCAAACTAGCACAAGTTAGGTTCCTCGGTACATTTTGTTTCATTCCACACTGCCCTTGGAAAACAATCTAGACCGGCCCTTACAGCTGACAACAAGTTTCTATTTGCAGCAGAGAGCTGCGTCAATTTTCTGTACAACAAATATAACATAGGAGTTTTTCACAGCCAGCAATCCAAATGAAGATCATTTCTCATTGCGGACAACATAGCGACTTGTAGGTATTCATCTGATTAACTTTTCTTTTAATAAATTCGACGAGAAGTGTCATGCAGATTTTTCGTTCCAAAAAACTTATACTTTTCCAGTCAGATTTCCATGTATACGTTAAGTGGTTTGGATAGACAGATTCCTAGCTCTTTTGGTCCGTGTTTTATTGCATAACACCACAAGCAACTTGAAAGACACAAGAGCTACACAGCGGCTAACTGTGGCTAGTTTTGTGTCAAAAGAAAATCCGCACCGCAGACTCTCCTTTATCTTTCTGTTGACTATGTTATCACACCAAGAATGTCTTATTTCTAGGAGATCTATTTAAGCTAGTAAACCAATTTTGTTATCGATTTATCTCACCGAGAAATTCGCATATATTTTCTTCCGAAATTTTGGAAAATTTCCATTTAAAATGCTTGAAAACAACTTTCTAAGGGAAATTTAGTAATGAGTTTGTTAGGATAAATCACTCTATTTCGCTATCATTTTCGCATACAAGTAATTTTTTCAGAAGAAATTACCAACCTTGATCAAGTACCAAAATTTCCTTAAAATTCTCATCATCTGAGCACGAAAAGTTTAAATCTTGTTGTTTACATCGGTTGGGCATGTGCTTTCGTAAACATGTCAGATTTTCGAACCAAGTAATACGTGCAAGAATATACTGCTTTCGATTTTCAAGACTAAATGAAAAACGCTGCTTAAATAATNGAAAATTTCCATTTAAAATGCTTGAAAACAACTTTCTAAGGGAAATTTAGTAATGAGTTTGTTAGGATAAATCACTCTATTTCGCTATCATTTTCGCATACAAGTAATTTTTTCAGAAGAAATTACCAACCTTGATCAAGTACCAAAATTTCCTTAAAATTCTCATCATCTGAGCACGAAAAGTTTAAATCTTGTTGTTTACATCGGTTGGGCATGTGCTTTCGTAAACATGTCAGATTTTCGAACCAAGTAATACGTGCAAGAATATACTGCTTTCGATTTTCAAGACTAAATGAAAAACGCTGCTTAAATAATTTTTCCAGCACTAAGTTTCTTAATCTATAAAAAGCTTCCTTCCGTTCTGAAATTATAAAGGATTTCCTCAAGAAAGAAACTCTGAGCACTCAAAATCCGATAATTTAAAAAAAAAAATCAGTGCTGGCTCAAATTCTTAGTTTCTTATAAAAAAATAAGCGAATTAGCAAAAGATGACGTAATGTCTCCTTCGCCTGCAGCATTTATCTTTTATCATTTCTTACACGTATCTTGTCTTGAATATGATGGTGTGAGAAAACAAGATAAATGCAAGCAGGTGAACGAGACATTACATCATCTTTTGCGTGGGATCGACATAACAAGTGATAACAGCACGATAACAACAAATCAATACTAGATTTGACGACAATTATTTGCTAAGCAGATAAGCTCACCAGCAAAGACATGTTTTTAACAGTTACAACGGGATTGAATAGCTTTAACTGCGACAACAATATTTCATCATGGACGGCAACAACAGTGATATCATAGTGGTGATATAAATCATTCCAATTTATTTGCACCAAAAAATCTAACACTACACTTCATGACACACCCATCAATCATCGAGTTCTCACAATTAAAGTAAAAGCATTCCTGATAGTTTCAAAATGTTCCAAATTTGAGCACTAAAATTCCTCAAGAACTTCTCAGTATAGTCCCTGTGTAAAACAGAAATGATGTACTCATGCGAAATTAGCTTCTTTCATATGGCCTCAGAGGTCAATTCGCAACAAATAAATTTTACTTATTTATTAACTTGGTATGATTTTAAACTAATATCCTCAGTTAGTAGCAGAAGTGCGTTCTTTTAAACGCCCTATATCTTTTAATGTGATTTTAAGTTTCGTATTTTGACCAGGCCTTATGATTTCTATATGAAAATTCAATCTTTGCTTATCAAATTTTTGGAAGCATATTTTGCAACAAGATAACGTCTCCCGTCAACCAGAAGATTCTACATTCCATCTTATCCCACAATAAACAGTTTCTCAACAGTCAAAACAGTATCGAATCCTTTTCAACAGCAACAACAATATTATATTAAAGGTTTTAACAAAAGTAATACAAAGCATCGCAGCATTAGGTGCCCTGTCTGTCAAACAATATTATCGTCAAACTACCGGGTGTCCCAAAAAAGTACTCTTGTTTGAAAAATCACCAAAAATTGATTACATGACCAATATTTAAATCTCTTTCTGTGGCAAGTAGATCAAATTTAGCTCTTTTTATCGCTACCTGGTTTTGAAGCATACTGCAAAAAGTATCGATGATTACCATTTTAATTTTTTTTTGTATTCTCAAGCTTCTGCTTTGATCATAAATGTTAGAAAGAAACGCAAACTATCATTGTAGACTTGAAGGATAATGAAAAATCTCAAACTAATGGCAGTTAGGCAAGATTTACGATGTTGTTAAAAAGTATAGCTCAGAATAAGGTTTTTTAACATGATATTGTATACCCTTTAAGTACTAAAAACAAGCATTTTATCATCTTTAAATATATTTGGATCACTGACAAAAGAGATCAAAAAGAAAATTTTATGATAGGTTTGATAACCGAATTTTGATGATTTTAAAAACGGGAGTACTTTTTTGGGACACCCGGTACCTCATACCACCACCCAACAATCATCGAGCCCTCACAGTTACAACAAACGCATTCCTGCTAGTTTCTAAAAAATTTGAAACTTGAGCATAAAGAGCTTTATGAGGATCCCTACGTCAAAAAGGTTGCTTCCAATCCAGCGGCCAATTTGCAAAAAAAAATTTTTTTTTAGCTTTGTATGTTTTTTAATTAATTTGACTATCAGTAGTAAAATTACATTTTTAAATGCTCTCTATACAGTTCGTATTTTGACTCAGCCTTGTGAAATCTATAGGAAAACTCAATTGTTCTTTACCAAATTTTTCGAGTTGAGCAAATAATGTCTTCCTGTTTAGTAGAATATTTCATATTTTCATCCCACAAGAAGCAAACAGTTTAACAGGTAAGACAGTATTCAATATTTTTAATAGAGTTATTTTCTAATTCGTTACACTCAAACGAAAATAACTATATTTACTGATCAACACTATATTCTAATTACTTTTCAACAACTAACAGTCTAACACAATATATAAACTCAATGTAGTAGGCTCGGTCTAGTGAAAACATGTAAATCACTATCGAACTGTGATATTCATAGCCTCGTGCCAACCTTATGTACTACATATTCCCTTGGGTCAATCTTAAGCAGTACTGCTTTAAGCCCAGCTCTAGGGGGGACCTTTTCAACTCTTTACATCTCCTGGGATCAGTAAATTCATACAACAATATTCCATCATAGACTGTTACAACAGTAATATGAAGCATACGCTGTGCACATAAAGCTCCGGTCAAACGATCCAACATTTCGACCAACATTACATCCAACATTTCATCCAACATCGAAAATGACGATTTGGGTGACCCAACATGGTGGTCAAACGATCCAACATTTCATCTAACATCATGTTGGGTGAAATGTTGGATCGTTTCATCCAGGCTTAACAAAACTATAACTACACCCATCAGTCGTCAAACTGTCACAGTACTTTGGAATTCAACTAAGCTCTCCAAGGTGGATGGAACAAACTTGCAGCCAGTATTTGAAAGTTGCCGCAAGTCGATCAAAATCGACTAACTTCTCAATCGACTTCTCATAATGACAAGCATTTTGACGGGAAATTGAGCACAATCTGAGAAAGCGCATTACAAATCTCAAATTGTTGTCCTTCTTTGACATGGAATGACCCTTTTCTATAAATCTTGACAATGCCTTTTTCCGTTTTGCGTCAAAGGTGTAATTGAGTTTGAGATACACAATGTCCTACCATTTTTGAGATACAACATTTGATGTTAATGCTATTTCCACATTATGCGCGTTCAGGCCCGCTCGTGCCCCCCAATAATTTTGAAAACAATGGTGCTACGTCACAAGTATAAATTAGATGTATTGTTTTCTATTGTTTTGAGAACAAAAGCCCCCCTCCAATCTGCAGCTGCTTCCTACGGCCCTGGCGTTTTAGAGAGAAAGCACAATGCAACAAAAATAACACAAACACCGAAAAAAATTGGTCTATGAGATTCTTCTAGAGCCTAGAGATGCGAAAAAAGAAACGTTTTTTGTTTCCTACAGGCACCTTTAAATACTCTTTTGATACCGTGAAGGGAAGGCAAGATTAAGCGTTCCTTTGTTATCTTAGCTTGGGTTCCAGGTAAAAAAATATTTGATGGAGGCCTTGCAAAGAAAATATGAGCATGGACGATAACAGTATAATAGAAGCTTCTGGAAGGTTCCCTGATGGGGAATATTTATGAGAGAGGTTTTGAACAACAAAGATGCAAGCAGCCTATTAATCTCCTAATCTCCCAACATCATTAGGAACATTGAGCACAGTCATGATAAGATAATATTGAACATAGGACAAAAACAAAAGATGTCGTCATTAATA
Source organism: Aurelia aurita (assembly GCA_004194415.1). NCBI lineage: Eukaryota > Metazoa > Cnidaria > Scyphozoa > Semaeostomeae > Ulmaridae > Aurelia > Aurelia aurita. The sequence goes on along the minus strand of REGM01000028.1, from coordinate 211,811 downwards.
GGACTCATAAATTGGCAAAACAAACTTCTGAAGCTGACGTAACTATGAAGCCGTTCAGAGCGTCAGATAAAGCACATGGACAAAGCAATGAATGCGCTGTTTGACTAGGCACCATACTGTTCAATTAGGAAAGGGCTGAATAAAGGGGTGCCGATTATCTGATATCATTCCTAAATTATCAGACAAATGCACTCGCAAATCTCACTCCCGACAGGAGAAGCCAGATTTTTGTCCTGTAATGTATATTGCCCATGTTAATAGTTTTATTTCATCAAATTGCAAATTATGAAAATTGTAAATAGAAGGCCTTAAAGTGAATCAACGAAGCTAAGTGGAGGTCATCTATAAACAGGACAAAGAAAACTCATACGCACGCTATTGTTCCTCTGGCTAAACAATATCCACTCCCGTGTCGAAATCATCAAATACAATAGGCTAATAATAGAATACCCAGACCCCTTCCGCGTAGGGCTTTTATATCCGTTGATTCTCTTTAATTAGCGGTAACTTAACTATTCCTTTTCTAATCTACTATAAGTAAATATATGATGATGGTGACGATGATGATGGTGACGATGATGGTGAAATGTTAGTGGAATCGATAGCCTCAAGTTTGGGACAATTGTGAAGAAAGACCATACTTAAAGACCTATTGCTAACCATGATCCTTTGTGGCGCCAAAGTCGACTTTCGTATTATCTGAAAGTCGTTTCTGGCCTAGGTTCTCTTTGTCTTGCTTTTCATTCGGCGCACAAAGGATCATGGTTAGCAATGGGTCTTTAAAATAAGGGAAGGGCAACAATTTTCTAGGAACTAATCCGTCCGAAGCTCTGATAGGCTTGCAGTTTTGTTTAAAAGGGATAGAAAGATTAAATAAGGCCTAGTTTAAACGTCGCATTTCTGCATTGTCGAATTGAATTGCATTTCATGCGACAATAATGCGGCATAACTGCTTGTTGATTTAAACGTCGCAAATAATATTGTCACTTCAAATTACCTAACGAGAACCCTCTCGTGGAGCAAGCGCATTGGTTATGATTTTCTTGGTATTTTCTTTGTGAGTGTAAATTAAGGAACATCCAATGCGATAATTTAATTCGACACGGCAATAATGCGACTCTCTAAAGCAAGTCACGCTCTTGGCGAATTAAGCGGCAGGGCTGGTGAACTACTGTCGAATTTAATTATTCAATGCGACGCTGATTTAAACGTCGCATTATCGTCGCATTTAATCGACACTTGAAGAAATAATTTAATTCGACGCGGCAGAAATGCGAAGTTTAAACTGGGCCTAAATAATTAAGAATCAATTGATTTTACTTACCATTACTTAACTTAGTTCTTCTCGAAAGCCTTTTGTCAGTTTCCCTCAGTTTATATTTATTTCCTCCTTTTGATTTTTCTGCTTTGTTTTCATTTCCGTTTTCATCATTCTCCTCATTTTCATCTGCCTTAAATGCACCTTCACCTCTCCTGAAAAATTGGACAAACAGAAATAGATAATAGTCCTCTTCTACCCAACTAGGTCCTTGGCACAGCGTTGACCTATAGGCCTTGCTAGTGTGCATAGACAATTTATAGTCTTGTCCCGAAATCCTCGCTACAAAACTTTTTCGTCCAAAACATTAAAAACGCAAAAACGCAGCGTGGACATCGGATACGCGAAAACGGATACTTTTGAAAACGCTAGCAACTACAACAACACAACAAAATACTTAGCACGTGCCAATTTGATCAGACGCACTCGAGGTGAGTCTGATGCTTGGAGAAATCTTTGAAAACTTTGTTAGCAAATTTCATGCGTTTTCTCTTTTATTGAGCGGTGTGAACGCTTCGTCGTTTTTGCAGCGTTTTTGTATTTACCCAAAGCAATGTGAACGGGTAAAACGCATCAAAATGAAAACGGATAAAAGCGAATACGGAGCAATGTGAACATAGCCTTAGAGTTTCTTTTTCAGAGTCCTCATGACGTCACAAGTTCCGCTTTTAGCACAATTATCAGTTTGACGTCAGAGCCATAGCAGGGAATCAGTTTGACGTCAGAGCCATGGCAGGGATATTGGAGATGCGATTTTATTCAATTGCAAATTAAAAATCAGGAAACGGTTTCTTTTGGCATTGAGATTAAGATTTTAATCAGCAATTATTGGCTTCTAAGAAAGATTCCGGTTCGCCCCTATGCGGAAGAAAAGTTCGAATAGACCAGGTTATATTCGAGGTAGGTACGTACTTAAAGCGGTGGATATTGAAGTGGCTATTTTCAAACACCCACGCATGTGGGGACTCAGAAAAGTGACGGTGAACTGCTGGGGGTCTTGGGGGGGTGAAAACGGGGGTGAAACAGTGCGCACGCATATATAATGCCTCTGCGGAGGAGAAAATAGACCATTTTCTTCTTTATACGACAGAAATGATATTTTTGTGTTTGATAACACTAATTGTGATCATTTTAGTACATCCAGCTGAAAACAATGCTACATCCTAATTGAAAAGGGTCACGTGCCACGTTGAACATTTTGTGAATTTGTTCGTTTTGCACCATTCTACTGTGCAAATATTGAAACATTCACCCAGACTTTACTTTTGAGATACTAAGAATTGAAAAAAATTCAGAAAAATCGTTGTCTCTCTTCCTATTTGCTAGCAATCCAGCCTCATTAAAATAGAAAATACACGAAAATAGACGAAAAAAGGCTGAATGACAGTCCCAAGTGCAGACGATTATACAGCAGCCTCTTTATATACCTAGTAAAATGTTTGAGCGATAAGGTAGACAGATACAATTTGATTATGATAGCTGTGGGGTTAAATTGCTAGAAAATTTGATCAACGATTTTAGGCCAGTTTTGAAGGATTCTGAGATGAAGCACTTTTATAAAATCGCCTGTAATTTGAAAACGATACGGTCGATTTTGACAAAACTAACAGGCTTTGAAAAGTCTGTTCATCTTTTTGACTCACCCGGTATTTTATTGCTGGTCTGAGGAGCAGTGGCGTAACGGAGACACTTGGGGCCCTTAGGAATCCACATGTGAGTGTGGTGTCAAACATCTTCCAAGGAAACTATAATTCAAATCATGTACGACAAACAGTTCCTGAATTAGATAACTTCAGAGAATACATAAGATATTTGAGTCACAAAGCAGGGAACGCATACAGTTGTGCAAACAGAGTAGAAAAATCCTACATGCTAGCAAAGGTTTTTTAAATGAGTTATGGTCTTTTTGCACATATGGTGACAAAATTCTTATGGGGCCCCTTTTGGTCGGGGGCCCTTAGTTCTCGAACTAAGGTGCCCTAAACTGCGTTACGCCACTGCCGAGGAGCCGTATTTTTGAAAGCTATACAGACGATAAGAGTAAAATAGATTTTTGGTTCAGCTAATCATCTTCTTACCGTTCACATGTTTCACATTCGCAAAAACAGTTGTTGTCTCCAAAGAAATTTTCGCCATAAAAACAAGTTACTTCTTCTCCAACCTTGATTCTTCTGAGGACTTTTACACAAGCTCTGTTGCGATCACTGGAGATAAACTAAAAAGAAAATAAGGGAGACCAATCAACGCTACGTAAGACAAAGGATATCACTACAGCTAAGTAATAAAGGATCAAATCCCAAGCGACTTTCTATATAAATCAAATTTTTGTATCGCTGCTCAATAAAACTGCGAATTAATCATGTGGATACAAACGGATGAATAGATTTTTACACTAAGTACTTTGGAATAGATTTTCGCAAACAAAATGACAAAAAATGGCAACATTTTCAACCATCTTTGTTTAACCATGACTACGGTTTAACCTAACCATAACTACCTTGTTATAAGAAAATAACACTACATGAAATTTATACTAATCTTAAATATTCACGTTAATATAAGTAACGTATACTTTGTTTCGCATTGAATTTATGACATGATACCGGGTGAGTCAGAAGAATGTTTAGACGTTTGAAACCCTGTAGCTCTCAAACCATTTATCAGATTCCCATAAACCATAAACAGATAATACTTGTGCAGCTATCATATCAACTTAGATAAGAACATTTAGTTTGTCGAAATCGGTTGTATCTTTCTCAAATTACAAGCAATTTTATAAAAATGCTTCATCTCGAAATCCTTCAAAAGAGGCCTAAAATCCTTGATTATACAGACGATTATACAGCAGCCTCTTGATATACCTAGTAAATGTTTGAGCGATAAGATAGACAGACACAGTTCTTATTACGATAGCTGTGGGGTTAAATTTCTAGAAGATTTGATC
>REGM01000028.1:125315-200120 GCA_004194415.1 Aurelia aurita | reverse complement strand
ATTTTCCCAAACCAATAAGGCTACCTCAAGCACAGACTCGGTTCTTTATTAAACCATCGAATTGTCCTGGGCCTAAAATCATTTCAAAAGTCATCTGAATATGTTTGAAAAGAATTTATAACTACATTTCTTCAGTAGCTGTCGTATAGGCCAAAATGTTTTCGGCAAAGTTCTAATTTCATGAGCTTTTTTGGGATTGGGGATATCAAAGATAGTGGAAAAATATTTGTTAGTAATGAAGGGTTATGCCCAAAACGACTAAGCTTTATATTCAAGGCTATATATTTTATCTATTATCAACATCTTCGTATACATTGAAATAATTATAGCCGCATGTACAAATAACTGATACATTTACTACGAAAAATAGCACTGAAGGTGACCAAAATGTTTTTGGACTACCGTACCCCATATACCCTATAATAGTTGGAACACTTAGATTAATAGGGTAGAGTGGGACAAAATGGGTCAGAGTGGGGGTAAAGTCGATCAGTTGAATTTTTCTCCTATAATTAAAGCTTGGTTTTAAACTTCAAGATTTTTCAATTAATAAAATTGTCTTTGTTCATGGTACAAATTGATTTGCTTCCACCAAAGCCCAAGAATTTGTCAATAACCCATTTCACCCCATTCTGACCTATTTTACACCCAGCTTATCCAAACAACGTGATCCCTAAGAAATAACGACTTTATACGACAACTAATCACTAGATAGTTTGAACCTGATTCTCTGTAACTCTTGTATTCCATTCTACCAGTCTAAAAGATCTTAGCAGAATAGCTGTATGACTAAATAAGTCCCTTAATATCATCAACAGGGGTTCAAGGAGTTTCCTAAACCCATATATAATGTTCCATAATAATATGAACAGTGGTTGTATGATGTAGTTGAATAAGGCTGCTAGAACTGGTTTCAGCATCGAGTCCCCAAACACTGTGATGATTCCACCGAGAAGTTTTCGTCCAAAAAGCTTAAATATGAAGCGAAAAAGTTCGACTATGAAGATAACAATGAAGTCACATATGATTTGCAATGCACCAAAGAATTCTTGGATGCCTCTTCGAGTGTATTGTTCGATTCTGAAATCAAAGATAGAAAACTTCGCTAACTGAAGGGCACTAACACAAAAAAAATCGAGTGAGTAAAAAGGCGCGGCACCATTTGCATGTTTCGGAAGCTTGACCGCACTCATAAACGTGCTCTTCCGATCCTCTGTAAAAACTACGAAACGTCATTCGAAACATTGCTCACTCGAAGTGGCAGCTTTAGTATACATGTCAAAAACTTGCAGAAACTGATGACAGAAATTTACAAGTCCATGAATCACCCGAATCCTTCGCTTGTGGGGGAATTTCATGAAAAGAAACATGTAACCTACAATCTAATAATACAATACTTATCAAACTGCCAACAATTAAGACATTGGGCTTTGGACTCGATTTTAGAGGTAGTTTCCTCTGGAACACTCTCGATGACAGTATCGAACAAGAACTAACACTATCGGCTTTTAAAAAGAGGATCAAAGACTGAGCTGGAGATAAATGCACCTGTAAAATATGTCACTAATTATATAATCTTTTTTTTACTGATTTTGTATATATTATGTTTGTAAATAGTTGGTTTGAATTAGTATTTTCCTAATACTACTGTAAATGCCAACTTTAAATATTGATATTGATTGATTGATTCCACAATCATCCACAAAGTTCAATATTTTTTACTCATAAGGAAGATTATGAAATCAACATTAAAGATCCATTGCAACCATGATCCCTCGGGGCGCCAAAGCCGACTTTCGCATTATCTGAAAGTCGTTTTTGGCCTAGATTCTCGTCGTCTTGCTTTTCAATCGGCGCACAAAGGATCATGGTTAGAATGGCTCTTTAAACAGGCAGCGTTAAGAGAGGTAGGTGAATGATGAAAATTTCATCTGATGCCAGTTGAATCAAACAATCAGCAAGATCAAAAAGGCTTTCTAAAACAAAACTGTTCGTTTATTTGAAATTAGAAAGTATGCATATTTGTTTAATATGTTTATTAATGCATCATCCTGCATGCTGACACATTCTGGACGTTGCCACCCTTCATCTTAAACGCAATAGTTAATAATGTTACTAACAACATCATGACTATGAGTCTTACCTGTCCGCCATAACAGGCATCTTCGCATCTTTGTCCACAAACGTACTATGATATCCTCGTACACCACTTTCATATTGATATCTAGGAAAAAGAGCAGAAGGAATTAGCAATGGCAAGCGTTTCTTATTCATCCTGATTGTAAGAAAAAATATATCAAATCTTGGAAACACAGTGCAGATGATTTTAACTTCGCAGAAGAACGACCGAAATAGTCCATGGAATAAGAAGATTATGACAGTAGGAGCAAGCTTCACGTAGGTTTTATCAAAACTTCTGGCAGCGAAAGTGCCTAGACAAGAACTTGAAGCCAGCTGAAAAGCAAATCCTGCCTGACACGATGATTAAGCATGGGTAAGGAATTAAAGACCCTCTGCTAACCATGTGGCTTTGCACGCCATTGCTGTCCCAGAATGCATTGCAAATGGACTTTCAGATCATCTGAAAGTCTCTGATGCTAGGCCGGTGTTGTGAGGTTTTCTCAAGCGCAGCACGCAAAGCCTCATGGTTAGCAGAGGGTCTTTAAATAAGCCATCAAAACTAACAAAATTACGCTAGTAAAGCCGGAAGTATACTCTTTTAAATTCAAAGTTGAAAATTCTAGAAATAACAGACCACCATGTCTTTCTCAATACGACAATTCATTTCAAAACAGTCCCTATTTTTGCATCTTTGGCAGTCACGTTATAATTAGGATTTCTCTGCAGTTTACATCCAACTGTCGAGTTTTTCAAACTTGTAAACACCTGTATTATTTTCAAAATTACAGCGTTTTTCTTTTATTGAAAGAATTGACGAAAGCTTCGAAAAAAATAAAATCATCGTAAATCCTAAATCAATAGAGGCAAAACGGTACAATCTTCAAGAACACAATAGTTTATGAAGGTCTATAATAAGGCGACAAGTAGACAACTGTAGCTTTTCTGGTTGAAGATTTAGCCATTTGATGACGTCACAACCTCAAAACTGGTTTGAACATAGAAAAAGCTGTAATTCTGAAAATAATCAAGATATCAAAGATTGCCAATAAAGGATTATAGCAAAGTACCTGAAGTTCCTTTCAAGCCATAAAATCAAACGAAAGATGCATTAACCATTCGTGCAATCTTGTTTAAAGATTTGATGCTTATGCTGAACGGTATCAACAATTCTATCGAAATAAATTTTCTGAGTCATTTAAAACAGACTGTAATTCATCATCGTACATTTCCGCAAATGCTGATACATCATTTTTGCCCCACCAATATTCACAATGGCTCCCTGTTAGCGCGTTTGACTACCAATCTGAAGGCTGGTGCTGGTGGTTCAAGTCCCCGCTCTGTCAAACCAGCAACGTAGAGTGGAGAGAGAGGCCAACTCTCTGCGATTTCAGGCTAAAGGAATCACGAAATGTGGTCACATCGAGAGTAAGAACTAGGACACTGCCGCGATAAGCTTACCTTCTCAGTCTTCTAAAACTACCTTCGGATGCAAGGAAGAAATATATAAAAGAATATTTAAAACATGTTTACCTTTCTTCCAGCGGACCATGCTCATATGCACTTCTTAACACGACAATATTCTGCAAAGCATTATCTTTTCCATCCTTTCCCTCGAACTGATGATCTTCCCATGAAAAATCTTTCTCAGTATCTTCTGACCCATAACCTTCGACATGATGATTTGAAATAACTGAAACCTCCTTTCTTTTCTCTTTCTTTTCTTTCTTGCTTTTTCTTCTCTCTTTCTGAACTTTCTTGGTGTAGTTATCTTTCTCAGACCTTCTTGCATCTGCAGGTCGTCCGTGCTGTGTTTTGACTGGCTGTTCCTGTGGGGTTGGTGAGTTGACGACATACTCTTGACGTGCTCTGTTTTGCATGGCAGTTCTTTCTAATAGTTCTTTACTCTTCTTACGTTGTGAGGCTTGAGGCATGTCGGACGCTATTGCAAAAACAAATTACAACATCAAGTTAAAGGTTGCAATCAAATTTAGGTATTTTTGATGATTTTATTCTATGAATCAGAAAAACGTTGGGTGTTTGCCGATTCTTATTGATGGAGTTTAATTTGCAAATTCGTTTCTTTAATATTCATTGCATAGAAGAAAAGATAGCGTAGATATGAAAGCTTGTTTGGTCGAAATCGGTCTTCCCGTTCCAGAATTACAAATTAATTTGCAAACAGAAAAACTTTTGTAAGAGCCAACTGGTATGTTTGTATACCATTGTAGTCATTGCAGTTCAGGGTAGTCATTGTCTTTTGCTCCCTGTGGCATCGTCCTTGTAGTGTTGTAAAGTAGTTCATACAGTATGTAGTGTCTTAAGTAATTCGTTATTGTAAATCTTTTTAATCTTTTATATAAAAAACATTTCTGTACGTCAATATTTGTTCCTGTCCTTCACATTCAAACACTTCTAATTCAAAAAATTCAAATACACATCTTACCTTCAAATTCTGTGTATGGCAAATTTTCATTGGAATCTTTCAAAACTGATCTATTTCTCTTACTGTTGATACTTGCATCATGCTGTGATTGTATCTTCTTATTTTCTTTCATCTCAATTTCTGGGAATATTTCTTCCCTATTTGGTGTTGGTATATCTCTCTTTGGGAGTCCAGGACTGTTCTCAGATGCAAGATCTATGTCTCCATGGTCTCTAAACGTTGTAGCATTCTGGGTTCTTGCTAAAAAATTGAAATACAATTCAGTGGCGTCACCAGGTGGTGGACTGGAGTGGACATGTCCACCCCAGTTTCTCAGAGAGGTATCTATTCATCAGCAAAAACAGTGTCAAAATCGCTTTTTATAGATTAGAGAACCAAATTCTTTACTTTGTCCACACCACTTTCACAGGGCCGCAACCCCCCATGATACAAATATTCTACTTTTATAATTGCTTGCTAGTAAGACAATCTTGTTTCCTTATTTATATGGCGCCTCAGTCCCTTTAACTTTTTCACCCCTTTAACTTTCACATTTATTTAATTGTTTGCACAGAGGAAATGCACAAAATCAAAAAGTGCAGTTCACACTTTACTTGGGATACATGAAAATAAAATGGTGCCAAGCTTCTCTTATGGCCTTGCTTCCAAGCCTCTAACCAGACTATCAGATACTGGAAACTCCAAAAATTTAATTTTTCAGGAAACAGCAATGCTCTAAAAGCTAGAGCTAAGGAGCAACAAAGACTGCAGAGTTAAGCAATGTTTGATGAGATCTTGCTAAGTTTTGACCTGGGTGCAAGTGCACACTGAAGTCTAATTTTCTGAGGGGGGCATTGAGGGTTAGCAAAATCTGATAATCCAACAGAAGTTTCACCAAAACCCATTAATTTTAATAAAATCCAAAACCTGTTCATATTTCTTTCTATCAAAAGTTCAATCTAAAATCCGATGTGATGCCAAGATCAGAATTTTTTTGCGAATTATTGCAAAAATCTTAAATCTGTGTGAAAATATTGCCTTGATCTGACAATCCAAAAAGTTCAATGCCCCCCCTCCCCCTATTTTTCTTATTTACATTAGGAGATCTAAAGTTTATTCCTTAGTCATCCGGGTTATCCCTTCTCTACATCTTCAGTTATATACATAGGTATATACTAAATGTGTTGGGCTTCTCGGTCTCCAAACAAAGGACTCCGTAAAAGCTTTACAAAGTTAGTGCATTTGCACTACATCTTCAAGGGACCACCCCCAAAGCCTTCAGAAGATATTTACCAAATGTAGCAACACTATACCTCTATTCACTGTATTTCTGTATTGCTCAGCAGCTCTTGGTGGTCCCTTTGACTCTTGGCTTGTTCTTCGAAGTGGATCCTTGCTTACCCTTGGGGATGGATTTTCTGTCGTTGGGGGCATTGGGCTATGCTTCACTTGTCTTGCTGATTCTTGAGCAACACTTATGGATGGCAGCTCTATATCTGGGCCTCCACCACTTAGACTGTCCCAGTCTGAATCACTGTCCTAAAAAGAAGTTGCATATTGTTATGAATTGAACAAGAGAACAAATTGAATTACTTCGACCACATGGATACAAAAAAAGAAAATTAGGGCCTGTTTAAAGGGAATCGACATAGTTAAAAGCTGGCCCGGGCCAAGTTAAAAATATAGTCTATTGTATTTGATACTGTTGGCACGTGCCGTTTCATTGTGTAGCTAAAGAAACCTATTTTCGTAGCCTATTTATAGCGACCACTCAATATAGCTATGTCTATTCCCTTTAAACATGAAGAGCTTCAACCTGGGCTGAAAGTCTGTCTAGCAACTAGACAAAAACGCATGCACCATTGATATTTCAGCCCAGGCTGAAAACATATTTGCCATTACATGGATGCATGCCTTGCAAAACAATGGGGATTAACATGCTAATTAAGGGATTAATGTTTAATCTCAGCTAGCTCAAGGCAAGCTGAAATTTCAGCCTGCTGGGCAAAACTTTTTTCCATGTAATGGCAAACTAATATTTACAAACATTTGACCATAGAGGAGGGATGAAATTTCATGTTGGGAAAACAGACTGAAATTTCAACCTGGGGTGAAAAGTGAAAACTCCCATGTATTTGCCTTAAAATCGTGCAAATTTTCAAAACTTGCATCAATTTCATTATATCCTATAATAAAGTAGATAGTGTCTTATCACAATTACCCCGCATACAAACAAACTTATAAATTCTTCTAAGTGCACCAGACTGCAGAGTATGGCAAGTGCACACCCGAGATATTTTTCCTAAAATGTCACTGCACACCTGGCAATGGGTGTGGCAGGGTGCGGGGTGGGCGTGACATGGGTGTGGCCCTATTGTTCAGAGCAAATGAAGAATTTTGTTTCCTCAAGGGCAAAAAGAAGGGAATGAATTGAAAAAATTTTGTATATGTTAACAAAATAAGAAATATCAATCGTGTACTTTTTCTTCTTTTATTGTTAAGAGATTAGTTAGGCCTAAACTGTTTTTAATAGAAAGACTGACGGAAAGGAAAACGGAGGAGTTTTCTTGCGTATGTCGAGTTAAATTTTACTCAACTCGCTTGAATTTCTCATAAAATAGCTTCCAGGTGAAGCCCAAACTTTGTGTGCACACTTGAAGTGCACACTTATACCAAAGTGCACACTTGCACACTTGAAATTTTGCTCTTGCACACCCGAGATCTCGTTGGAAACTGCCCTACTCTGCAATCTGGCAAGTGCACCTATTTTTCTGTGCCTATTTAGCAGACATTCCACTCTAGTGTGTCACCTTATCAGAATCTTTGTATGGATGGAAGGTAGACAGTACTGGGAAGGAGAGGAGACACCAGGGTGGAAACTTTGCTAAGGGTCTTCTGTGCGCATTTCCTTGAGAAAACAATCAAACGGTCTGTTCTTATCAAAACTGTAGACTTACATGCACATTTTTCAACAGAATTGGTGCAAAATAGTGCCAAATTTCCAGCACTGCAAGGAAATGTTAGTCTTTTTGTGTCAAGTATGTTTTAATGCTGTATAAAAATGTTTTCACTAAAACTTTCTGTGGAATAATTCTGATTTCAAGATATCATAGCATCTCCTGTGAGTGATATTTTTTATCATGCATGCAAGAGCCTGTATCTAAAGTTGAATTTTTGTGTGCTGAACATTGCACCGACAAACAATGAAACATGTCCAAGAGGGATAAAGTTGCCATTCTCAAATTGAGATGATAGATGCTTCTCTTGAAATGACGTTTTTCGTTTTACCTTTTTTCTCTAACCTTTTGCTCAATAAAAACAATATTTCTAAGCAATAGTTTTTCATTAAACATTTTCAAATAACAAATGACCCCTCATACTTACCATTGTTAGTTCTTGGTTAGAAGAATTTTATCAAAATGATTGACAAAGTTGATGTGAGAATTTCTTGTCTTTTCAGCTACCAGCTACCAATGGCAATGAACATAAAACTTTCTGAATATTTATTTAGGCCATTTTATCATGCAGCAAAACAACAACATGATTCTTCTCGACATCAGTTGAACTGACGAAACTTCTCGATTCTTTCTTCGACTGTGAATCTTTCTTTGTTTTAGACTGCAAATTATGAGAATTTATCGCCGTTTTCATCACAGAAACAGCACAAGAAAGGATGTCATAAAATCTGCTTGCTTGGCGACATGGTAATAATTTTTCCGTTGCCAGGTTTTAACGCTGCGAGGCACTACGTATCCCAGAATGCGTTACGATTTACAAACTTGCGCGCGAAATTGGTAAAGGTCATGAAAAATAAATCAATTTCTACCAGTTTTAATTTCTTATAATGAGGTAGCTTTCACCTAGTGTTTCTCAAAAGCTGTAGTATTGTTGCCTAATTTTTAGGCCATCGCAGAATTGAATTAGTTTCCTATGAACGAGTCTCTAAAAAACGCAGCTCTCCGTCTTCATTGGAGAACTTTTCCATTTCCTCCGAAAAGTTATTTGCAATCATTAATCAAATGCCGAGTTCCTTTGGTGCCTAACTCGCTAGAAACTTACGTATAAAATCAAATCGAGGCATTACTCTTTATTTTCCTCTGGTCAATCAAATTTAATATAGGAGGAGTACACTTGTAAAGAACTTGCAAGAAGAAAGCTACTGAGAAAACACATTCCAGTAAACTCAAAGTAGGAAAGAATGCTTCATTGATGGTGTTTCTTGAATACAGTATCTACATTCTACACTACATTGCACAAAAGCTTTTGATACATTAGCTAAGAAGCGAGGCCTGTTTCGTACCTCTTATTTAGCAGTATCAAAGTAATCCAGTGAAAACCGCTTATCGTGTCGCCAAAATACTCTCGTTCCTTGCATATAATCTAACTTGTACTACAATGAAATTTTTAAACCCCCAAATCCAGTCTGTGAATATTGAAAGCCATTTCCCCATAGGTCCGAACAACAACTCGAGTAGCAAGTCCTAATAACTAATCGTAGACAATTCGAAACTGCTCAAAACGAAGCATCAAACAAGTGTCGGCTTGATATTTTCTGATGGTCATTTTTCTACTCGATTGTCTAAATTTCTAGCGCAAAAATCATTATTCTAATTAATCTACAGTTTCCTATTGTACATAATCATATTTTTGCTTTACATAAAATTACTTTATTCCGCCAATTCTGCAACTTAAAATCTGTTATGCTTTCTTGCTTTCTAATGCAACCAGACCATATAACTCGAGAATTTAGGTTCTGTGTAGCTGGAACAGGAGCAGATTTTGTAATAATAGCATCAGTCGCTTTTAATTCATACCTACTTACCTTGGAAATAAACTGTGGCGGCTTTTACCGCAAGAAATAAAACAATCAAACAGCCTTCCTATTTTCAAAAAAAGAAATTAGATGCTGGAATGGTGAAAAATGCAACTGTAGGCTCTGCAAATTATACATCCCAAAAGTTGGGTTTCTTCTATTCTATCTTGTAATATACATTTTTCATTTTGATGGCTTTATCTTATTAAGCTGTAAATTATATTAACTGTAAATAGTAGGCCTTAATTAGCTGTAAATTAGCTATTCCATTTTATAAGCCTACTGTAAATAAATATATGATGACGATGATGATGATGATGATGATGATGTGCAATGAGACAGATAGCCATACAGGTTGGCGTGTCAATCAAAAGCAACTGATGCTATTGTTACAAAATCTGCCGTCGTTGGTAACTGACATCATAACGTACAAGGAATAACCTAATTCTCGATAACAATACGTACAAAATTACAATGTATTGCATATAACGTTGTTTTGTAAACTATGCGTATTCTGAAGGTACAAAATGAACGAATAAACTGTATTAAAGGGAGTACAAAGACCAGCAGCCTTTGCCATCGTATGTTTTTGTTTTTGTGAATTTCGTACAGTCAGTTATTCTGGAAGCTGTGCAGAGCAAGTCGCTGACTGTGCGCAAAGCATGCTGGTCTTTGTACTCCCTTTAAACAAATTAACTTAAGAAGCTATACAAATGAAGAAAATCAACGTATGAATCAAAACAAGTTTCGACGTTTGAATGATCAGCAAGATTTTAATTTGCTGCGAAATTTGACAAAGATCATATTTTCTGATCAAACATTAGAATTTGATTTTTAATGGTAGAAAATAGGTTCCTTTTGACATTTCTACTTGTATGTCAAATTTGTTAGCTCACGAAGTTTCACAAATTTCAAAGTTTGAAGCCATTCATAGAGCTAGTTCCGTCCTAGCCTGCGTCCAGACCATAACGACTAACGAGGGGTAGTTATGGTCTGTGTGATGGACTCACTTTTGTTGTCCCAGTTTCACAGAGATCTTGTGAAATCTGTTATTCCATGGTTATTCAAATAATGATATTGGCTTGTCTAGCTCTTTGTTTGTTTAATTTGTTTATACTGAAGTCGTTGGGACAACAAAAGTGAGTCCATCACACAGACCATAACTCCTTCTCTGGTTATAGTGTGTGACGCAGGCTATAGATAACTGAAATGACCACAAAAAGATATTATAGGTTGAGTGTAGTGAAGCTAATAACGGGCAATGATTGCTCATTTAAATTGGTTAGAAATATTCAAAATTGGCNTTCAAAAGTTAGCTTCCGAAGCACTGATAGTGACTAAGTAACAACTGCTCTTTGTTAAAGACCCATTGCTACCCATGATTCATTGCGGCCCTAAAGTTGACTTTCGTATGATAGTAAAGTCGTTTCTGGGTACGTTCTCTTTGTCTTGCTTTTCATGCGGCGCGCAAAGGATCATGGTTAGCAATGGGTCCTTAATATAACAATTTAGAATGCAGTACTCTTCGTGAGAATATCAAGACTGTGTATTGGTAATATTAAAATAAACTGAACTGGATTGGTAACATTAAAAAATAAATCAAGAACCATCGGGAGGTTCTATATATTTTGCCTATTCGTACATTTTGTATTTTGTCTAGTATATTTTGCTGACGGGATGTGCACTCCTTTCCAGGTATCGTTTTCGCGTCTATTTTCTAGCACAGGGTATCGAAAGAAGGCAATTTTTTTAGAGCCGGTTGTCAAAAGGGGTATTTCGTTGGAGTGGGTTGTTATTTCAATGCTGCTCAGTATAATTTATATGTTTTGGAGTCTACTTTTAGCCGACTTTTTCTAAAGCCGGCTATCATTGAAGGGAAAATTCTAGGGCCGGGTGAAAAAATTATTTCTTGGAGCACACACCCCCGTACCAATGAAAGTCAAGTACCCCCACCCCGGACAAGAGCCTGATAAAACTCCTGTTTTATGTTATTTGGGAATTTACGCTTCGAGAATAAAAGTTGTTGACTATGCATGACGAAGGAGCATGGGTTACTCATAATCTTATAACATTTCGCGTCATTGCATTTGTTCATTCCATGATGTACTTCCTCCTTGCATCGAGATACAAAATTGTGGCGTAAACATCAAGACATCCTAATAATCGACGACATCAAAATAAAATATCTCTGATATACAATCAACTTTTTTTAATTGAGTACAATTCACTGCAAAAGGCAATAGACCTTTCATGTGTAAAATAGGCCCACAAAAAACGGTATGAAATAAATACGAAAAATGCTGCTACGCGTTTCTTTTGAAGTTGTTCAATTTCATTTTTCAACAACCCTTTCTGCCATATAGTACATCTTTAAGATGCATAAAAACAGGGAAAATATCAGCACAAAACTAAATGGCAGCCTACAAACACTTGCTACTGTAATAAATACTAAGCCTGACAGCTCTAAATCAATGCAGTTAGGCTAGAACTAAAGAAGAGCTGCGAGAAGCATTATTTTTGTAAAGCATTCAACTACTCTGACTGTAAACTGATTGAGAACATGTAATCTCTGAAGATTTCTTTCTTGAAAAGGATTTTGGTTTGCCCACAACAATTTTCAAACATATTTATTTGATTGAAAGATGTTGCTTTCAACATGCCTCAAACGATAATATCTCCCCTTCCATGCAGCTAGCATGGCCTTAGGTAAACAATCGATCTACCAACTAAACTAACGGGTGGTCCAAAAAAAGCAACACCCAGGACGAAAAATATTCTGGAAAACTTTCTGCTTGCAAGATTTTGATCAAATTTATATGGCAATAGGTACAACATAAAATACCAATTAGATGAAAATCAGTTCATTATCAGCCGTCTTTACAGAGAAATGAGGTTTTTAAAACAGACGATCGCGAAAGCCACTGTTAGTTTCATTGATTCATAAAAGTCGTTCCTTCTTTGGCCTAATACTTAACAACTTTCTTCTAGCGACATGATTTTGAAAGGGAACTAAAAACGGGAAGAAAAATAAAGCCAATAAATAAAGATGAATGATGAGGTGGAAATGTATGCGTGTTTTGTTGTGTAACGTTGCATTGTATGTAACAACCATATGGTAACACAATAAACTCGTTAAATAAAAATATGACACCTTAGGACGTTTTTCTTCGGTTAATAAAGAATATCACCTGGGTGTCCTTTTGCTTTCATTTTTTACTTTCGTCCAAATTGCAAATAGCTCATCCTGCAAGAAAGAAAATAACATTCATTTATTTGACAAGAAGCAAGATCCTGAAGTTTAAGAGAATTTAGCAAATGCAAGGGCTGATATTACATCAGTAGTATTGTCTTAACAAATCAACAGAAACAATGATTTAAAAGAAGAACAACAACAGTAACATGGAGCGTTTAAACTTTTAGATTTTAGAGCTTTTAAACCAACAAAGTAATTTTCAAATACTAGAATATTTTCAAAGATCAATTTTGAGGGCATTGATCCTGTACGAATACCCTTAAATTAGTGTAAAATGATTTAAAATTCTCGTGTTTTTCATTCCAAAATTAGTTTGTTAGAAATCAAACTAAAATAATTTTCTACAAGTTTTGTTAGGAAACGGTCAGATTATTTTTCTCTATTTTTAAGGTTGCTGTGAAATCGACATCTTTTCGAAGATTTTAGTAACACACCAAAAATATAGAAAGGAGAAAAGATTAGAGAAAATCTTCAATTCTTAAGTTAATATCGCAATAGTGCATCTTTGTTTCAGTTTTGCAAATCGCCAATAATGGTCGAGTGATAATACCAGAAGAAATTTAAATTCCCTATTGGATGTCGAAAAATGTGAAAATTATCACTGTTTAAGAAAAGGTATCCAGGAAAGACAGTTGCTTGAAGTATGTCCGTTGGCTCGTTATTTGCTTTGTATGACAGAGATTCTACTTCTGTTTTTTGTTTATTCATATGATGACAAAAACAGCCGGAAAACCTTTTGGCATATCCACAACTTTACCACCAATTAATTAAAGCATAGGTTCCAAATCTTCAACCTCGTTCCCATGACCCAAAAAGAGGCTGTTGAAATTGGCCCTCGGAACTGGTTTACAGGGCATGTAAACAGTATTGACGTAGGAAACTGGCCCTCGGAACCAGGTTGCCAAATCTTTAAATTGGCGTAAAAAGGTCGGTGTAAAATTCTGTGACCTACTTCTTTGAATTGAATGGCTTGAAAGAAACTTTAGCTACTTTGCTAAAATTCTACCGTTAGCCTTTACTGAAATCTGCACCATTTTTTTAATTGACAGCATATTTCATATTTCAGCTCATTTGAGGATGCGAGGTCATCAAATTTCTAAATCGTAAACCATAAGAATGAAAGACTTTTAATTGTTACCATGTTGTAGACATTCATAAACTATGTTTTTCTTGAAAATTATTCTATGTTTCCTCAAAAAGTTTAGAAATTACGATGGTTTTAAGCTTTTTTCAAAATTTTTCTTGAATTCTTAAACAAGAAGAAAACACTGTAATTCTGAAAATATTAAAGATTTCTGAAAAGTCCAACGGTAGAATTATAACAAAGTAGCTAAAGTTTCTTTCAAGCCATTCCATTCAAAGAAATAGGTCACAGAATTTTACACCGGCCTTTTTGAAGATTTGGAACCTATGCTATTAATTAAAGAAGATAAACGAGGAGAAATACCTGTTGTGAAATTTGTTTTTCCATCTTCGTAGAAATTTTCATCAACTCACTCAATGATACATCTTTTGATCTCAATTGTTCTTGTAACTCTTTGAGCTTTTTCTCATAAAGAACGCATTTCTGACAGTCACTCTGGAAAAACAGAAAAACGGGTGTAGAGCAATGAAATACAGTTGGATTAAATAAAAAATGGCCCAACTTGGACTGCTTTATGCCATAGCTCAAGTGCATCAGAATCATCGATCTTAAGGCCTCCTTGAAAAATTTGAAGCTTTACGAACAAAAAGAACTGAATGCGGCTTAATGACTGTATTTCGACTGACAAGTAATTTGAGAAATTACACTGATATCCATGAGGGGGCAACTAAAAAGGGACTAAATGGTACACATGTATTACTCACAAAGTTCCAGTAAATAGGTCACCCTTGGCTTGAAATTGGCCATCCATCTACAAGATTTCATCTCAAATAGTTTGTTTTAAACTCATCACAAGAAAAACTCGTCAATTTTCAGTTCATTGAATTAAATCGTTGGCTTAAACATGTGAAAGAATTAGATATAGCAAACTATATGATGCCATGACTTGTGGAGCTATTTATGCGGATAAGAAACGAGAGGTATAGGTAGAAATTTATAAGAAAATTGAGACAAATAAGGAACAATCTAAAAACGTACCTTTGATTTAAGACTGCGAAGAGCAGATTTAACAGTTTCTGCTTCATCGGACACCCGTTTAAGTTCTTTTAGCAGTTCTTCTATTTGTTGTTGTCGTTCTCTGTAAAAGAAAAATGTTGGTCATCAGCTCAGTCAAAATGCACAGAAACCTTGCTTTCTGACGAATCTTTAAACATGTAACACTGAATATTGATATTGATACAGACGGCATGACGTCACAGCAGCGTTGAAAACACGACGCCATCTTGTTTTGGGGTAAATCTTCAGAAAATTTCTATTGGCTTCTATAGGAAATTTGCAAAAAGTTGTATAAAATTGTTCCTCTATTCTACCTTGCGATAGTGAGTAGGGAAAGGATAGGTAGCAATTGTCAGTCAGACCTAAACCTATGAAATAAACACACGAACATGCTGTTTTTAAAAGCAAAACAAAAATTTAGGCCAAGAAAGCTGTGAGAAACTTGCCTTTGCGTCGATAATTTCGTAGTTAGCAGCACAAACTCTGTCGGCTGTAAGTTGCTCGTCGCTTCTTCAAAGTCAACCTTCCTTTTAGACATTCGCCTATCTATCGGCTAAAGTTTTTGAATAATTTGAACAGCCTCCAAGCTTTTTGAATTGATTTATTGCGATAAATAAACGAGACAGTCTCGAAATCCCAGTGCGACGCTATACTTTGTAATGGCTTCATTTACCCCAATTCTGATTTTCGAGCGCGAATTGATCAAGTCACGTGACATGTCGTCTGTATGAATAGCCCTTTACACAAGCTTTTCTAAAGATTTGAAGCCCATGCTGCACAGAGTAGCGAAATAAAAATCCATCAAGTCTCTCCCCTTTAATAAGTGCCCCCTTGATCAAGTACCAACCCCTCCAAAAGACTGCTATTAAATAAACAACCATTGGATCAGTTCTCCCCAGCAAAGGTTACATAAAAAGCTAATTAAACGCCGCTTGAATAAGCGCTACCCTCAAATAAGGGCTCCCCAATAACTGCAAAATTAACTGCAAACATTGCAAAATTCGAAAATAATAAAGATAATAAAAAGCCAAAGGTAGGATTCCAGTAAAATACCTAAAGTTCCTTTCAAGAAACTCAATCCAAGAAAAGAGTAATAGCCCTTTACACTACTCTCCTTCGCGAGGTTTTTTAAAATTACGGACCACGGAATCACGGACCACGGAACTGCGGATCACGGAACTGCGGAACATATAAAGAAACCTCGCGAAGGAGAGTACTTTTACACTAGACTGACGACGTGATTCTTTGTATTCGTTCAATGTTTTTAATCTGATGTTTTTATTTTCTCTCATACAAGTCTTTATTTTCTCAGTTTGAAGCTATAACTATCATTCAATTCAATGCGGAAAACTGAGACTCATGTAATCAGTCTACCTTTACACAAGCTTTTCTAAAGATTTGAAGCTCATGCTGCACAGAGTAGCGAAATAAAAATCCATCAAGTCTCTCCCCTTTAATAAGTGCCCCCTTGATCAAGTACCAACCCCTCCAAAAGACTGCTATTAAACAAGCAACCATTGGATCAGTTCTCCCCAGCAAAGGTTACATAAAAATTAATTAAACGCCGCTTAAATAAGCGCTCCCCTCACATAAAGGCTCCCCAATAACTTCTAGTTGTCTCTTTTAAAGCAAGCTTTCCTCTTGACTCGAAATTTTCCACAAAGACGTAGAATCTCAGTGAAATTTCTTGGCTGTGTTGCTGCCTGACATAGGCGAGGTACGGCCAGTAATTCCCTCCTCTTCTGTAAAAGTAATCTATTGAATTTGATTTCTTGTAATTGTACTTCGTCTTTTTTCAATGGTTTTTGCATCCATCTTGCTTAATAACTGATCTTAAAAATACTGTAATGAATTCATATATTCAAACATATATGATCAAAAGCTCTTGAAAAAGTAAAACTTCTTCTATCTGAAGGATACAATGAATTTTCTGTTGTTCAGAGCAGACTAAACACCCAATAAATAAAAGTAAGGTACGCCACATACCATTCGACTTCGAAAGCTTGCAAAAATCATGATGCGATGTCTCTTTTGCTTTGCCATTGGATTTCCTGGATAAAACAAGACAATAGATTACTCCTCGTCTCCCCANAATTTGATTTCTTGTAATTGTACTTCGTCTTTTTTCAATGGTTTTTGCATCCATCTTGCTTAATAACTGATCTTAAAAATACTGTAATGAATTCATATATTCAAACATATATGATCAA
The DNA here is from genome assembly GCA_004194415.1 of Aurelia aurita. Taxonomy (NCBI): domain Eukaryota; kingdom Metazoa; phylum Cnidaria; class Scyphozoa; order Semaeostomeae; family Ulmaridae; genus Aurelia; species Aurelia aurita. The sequence goes on along the minus strand of REGM01000028.1, from coordinate 183,161 downwards.
AAGCTCTTGAAAAAGTAAAACTTCTTCTATCTGAAGGATACAATGAATTTTCTGTTGTTCAGAGCAGACTAAACACCCAATAAATAAAAGTAAGGTACGCCACATACCATTCGACTTCGAAAGCTTGCAAAAATCATGATGCGATGTCTCTTTTGCTTTGCCATTGGATTTCCTGGATAAAACAAGACAATAGATTACTCCTCGTCTCCCCATGAAATAACAGAAATTTAAACACTGTCTGGCAGATAAAACATTGACTAACCAGAAAACAATTTTTGAAGGACCTAGGACGAATGTTTCAGTCACTCACCTGTTACTGCTAATGTATTGAGATGTTCCAATGCAGCTAATTTTCTGATTTCGGATATCAGCACAATCGAATTATGAGATAGATCCAAGTTTGTCAGTCCTTGTGCACATAGTAGACCTACAATGCAAACATTTTATTATTTCAGGAGATATCTCAACTTTCTCTTCAAAAATTATATGAAATTTTACATATACAAAGCAAACTTAATGTAAACAAGAAAGCAAAGAATTAAACTGCACAGATTAATTCTATGTGTACTGTTACCTTCTATGCTTTGAATCCTGTTCTGTGTCAAATTCAGCACCTTCAAATTGTTCAACGTCTGTGAAAGGAATAAATTTAACTTCAAATAAATAATGAATATGAAAATTTGCTTCAACCAGAGCGGTCATTCATGTAAGATTTAAAAGCCCCTTCCATTGGTCTTTGGTCAGCATGACGTTCAGATTAATAACAAAGATATTGCTACTTTGTAAAGATACTTTGCAAAGTGTTTGCAGACAGTTCGTGAGAAACATTATAAAATTTTGAAGCCTTTCCTTTTTTGCCCTCGTCAACGCTGATAAAACGACGAACAATATTCTTATGCGATTGCACCCCAATTAAATGTCCTTTGCGGCGAAAATCAACAAGGCAAAACATGTGTTGATAATGACCGCGTACGTACCTTCGTTGAGCCTGATATCAAATATATTTCGTTGCCAACAAGAAGTAACTTTTGCAAAGGAGAATCTTCCAGCAAACTCAGATCAAGATGAGCTATTTTGTTATAGCTGAGGTCCAGCTACGAAAAAATGACAATGATTGAAAAAGACCTTTGAAACAAAACACGAGATAAAACAATCCGCTTGTTTTCTTACAACATCGTTTGGGAAACCTTTTTGCTTGTGACGGGCAGCATTTTGTTCAACTTTCTCAAAAATTCTACTCAGTTTTACTGAAAGCCAATCAATACTTTGAAGCATTGCCAATGATGGCAACATTGTGTCACAAGCAGATGTGAAATCTCTGCCAAACAATGCTTACTATTTTACTATTTTAATCAGGTCTTTATGTGGGGTTCTGTTGTTAATGAAGTGAGCCCCTTGTTATCAACAATACCAAAATAAACAAACACAGAGTTGTCACAACAGAGAGTATTTTGATGATGTTGAAAGAATGACTTTTGTGACAATGTTTTGTGTTGTAAGTCGTAAAGGGAATAAGCCTTTATAATTGTATAGCGTTAAAGTTGCTTATGTATTGGGTTTTGATTAGAGTTGTAGTCCTCGAGCTTTGTTAACGAAGGTCATGAGTGCTTTTGAAGTTAAATATGGACCTAAATTATCCGAGTATGAACGTGCTGTGCATGAGGTAGACTTTGCCAATGTAATCTCGAGGGTCACATTTACGAAATCTTCGAAATCACCGAAATCTTCAATACCAGTGTTCGCATCACATTCACCCAAATTGTGTTATCTATGTACTGTTCCTGTGTTGGCTGAAGAGGAGATGTGTCCGAACACACCCTCTGTGGTATCGTCCTGTCTTGTTCTATGTCCTTGTAGTAATGCTGTAATCGTAATATCGTAGTATTGTAGTAATTCAGTATTGTANACCAAAATAAACAAACACAGAGTTGTCACAACAGAGAGTATTTTGATGATGTTGAAAGAATGACTTTTGTGACAATGTTTTGTGTTGTAAGTCGTAAAGGGAATAAGCCTTTATAATTGTATAGCGTTAAAGTTGTTTATGTATTGGGTTTTGATTAGAGTTGTAGTCCTCGAGCTTTGTTAACGAAGGTCATGAGTGCTTTTGAAGTTAAATATGGACCTATATTATCCGAGTATGAACGTGCTGTGCATGAGGTAGACTTTGCCAATGTAATCTCGAGGGTCACATTTACGAAATCTTCGAAATCACCGAAATCTTCAATACCAGTGTTCGCATCACATTCACCCAAATTGTGTTATCTATGTACTGTTCCTGTGTTGGCTGAAGAGGAGATGTGTCCGAACACACCCTCTGTGGTATCGTCCTGTCTTGTTCTATGTCCTTGTAGTAATGCTGTAACATCGTAAGATCGTAGTATTGTAGTGATTCAGTATTGTAGCATTTGTAATATTGTAGTATCTTTTCCTGTATCTTAGTATCGTATGGTGTAGGTAATGTAGCATTTGGTATTGATTTATATAAAAAAAAAAACATTTACGATAGTATCTTCTGCATCTATTTCAAGGTAGGCCAGGAACCCAAATCACACAAAATTGCTTGGTCTTAATACCGTTGAATTTGGTAAACCATCAAAAACATCACGACGATCTTGTCTGACGAGACGTGTTATCTGTCATTTACCAGACATAGTGGATCTTCATCAAAGTACTCATTTAATATATGGCTCAAAGAGTCTTTGAATCACATTCTTTAAAATCCTACAAATAACGAAACGGCAAAATGTCATACTTCTCTTAGAGCTGGTAGCAGTGCCATACTGTTATCAAGACCAAGGATATTATTGTGACTCATGTTGAGATATGTCAAGCAAATCCATGGCTGAACTATCACCCTGAAAGAGAACAGATTCCTAATAATGGAGATAACATTCAGTACTAATGGTGGACTCGTAAATCACAGGAAACGATAGCAAAAATATCCCTATTGGCATAACACCACGAGAAGCATTTTAAAATACTAGTGCAAAAGTCCCCTATGGATTTTATATATCAGTTGAGGATGGGAATCAAATCTTTTGCCGTTGCTAAGGTATGCACCGCTGCGCAAATACTACATCATAGGGCTTGCTTGGGCTGCCTTGGGGCGGCGAGAAGATGGCGAATAACTCACACCTATCTTTAATTTACCTTTTCATTCGTTCATCAGTTTCGATACCGCAATTTTATGTATTATTGTTTCAACAAACCATAAGAAACGTTTTCTACAGATGTTCGTTTATACCTATTCAAGGAACATTCAAAATACCTCAAGGTTTTGAGGTATATCTGTTATCTTATCAGTTCTTCAATGTACAGTATTGCGTTCCATTTTTTTACAATTTCTTGCCAGTTGTTAAATCTCTCAGGTTTTTGGGTCTTCTGATTTTTTGACTCAAAAGCTATATAAGCACTTCCTATTTAGGGACGTTTAGAATCGTCCTTTCTTTGATATCTTTAAGCAGTGATAGTTGAGGTATCCAATAAATAAAGCTGAATTTAATTTTGACCTTGAATGCTTTCTAAAGGGGGATTTTCATTTATAGTATGACATGAAAATCAGAATTGGACCGGACCGGAAAGGTATATGACCAGACCATCAGTTAACCACTAAATTTAGTTCCTAACCTTTTATTCGAAAGTCGGTAAGCCGCCTGCGTTCTCCAAGCATCTTTAGCATTCTTTGCAGCTGGTGCCNTTTAGAAGGCTGCCACGCGCTTTCGTCCAACCTTCCCCAACCGCCATGTTTTAAAGTTGTTGTATGTTAGGAGCTTTAAGGAACAACATACAACAACTTTAAAAAATGGCGGTTGGGGAAGGTTGGACGAAAGCGCGTGGCAGCCTTCTAAAAATGCAAAATCGACAGGACAACGGAGAAGATCGACACAAAAAACATGCACAAAGGTAGGCCTAATAGTTCTGATTCTTGATACCACTAGATAAACCCAAACATATTCCGCTTTTCCTACGACCCATGATCCAGCATTGAAACATTAACATTTGAACTAAATCTTGCTCTTATCCATTTTGGAAATCAATAGCTCAAAACAGTGCATCTAAATTTCGTCTAGGAATCGGTCCGTATGTTTACAAAGACCATGGAGCATCTACTTGTTAAATGACCCATTTCACAGTTTTCCACGCAGTACAGTTTTGGTACGGTTTCAGAACATTCTGTATGCGTTTGATCAATCTTCAGGCAGCCGTAGCTCAAATTTTTTGGGAAAGTTTACCTGAGTTTTTAATTCTAAAAAAAAATGTCCTCGAACGCTTGAAACTTGTAACTTGTGTAGCATTCAAGAGGAATTACTTGCACCTAAGAGCCAGAATGACATTTAAATACCCACCGGTCTCTTCTCCGCTGCACAATCAATCAGCAGTTCCTGAATGAAGAAAGAAATATCACCAAAAAAATTCTTCTATATTTAATTGCCACAGAATAGTACACAAGCTTAATATATGATGCAATAAAAGTTAAAGATATCTATTACAGATTCTTCCGAGCAAGAGCTTTTGCTACATGAATCAATCAAGTGTGCAAATTATGTTTGAGAACCACAAGGTTTTAAATATACAGCATGTTTCAGAAAAAACGCAACCCAACTATAATTGAAAATTTTCACAAAAAATTAAAGATTTGAATAGATGTAATGGATATCATCTGAAAGCACAATCTATCTTCTTTCCAATGATATGCAGTTTGGATACATTAATGGAATTAGTTATCATTTAATTGATATTTTAGAAAGTATGCCCTATTTTAGATGAAGCATGCTTTAAGAGCAAAATCAAGACCATTTTTGCTGTAAAATGTTACAAAACACATTTGTAAAAATGTTTCAGGCCTAGAACCACTTGAAGTGATGCCCTTAGGTAGGAAGCATACAAACTTACTCCCATGAGATGCATTTATCAAAAATGATAAAATAAGCTCTTACAAAGATGAGCTTTCGCCTATGTAAATATCCTACCACTTTCCTGCATATAAAATAGGCCATACTTACTAAAACGTCAATTAAGTGATGAATAATTCAATTAACGTGCCCAAGTTGGAAATCATTGGAAAGAAGATAGATTGTGCTTTCAGATGGCATGCGTCAAATTAATTCAAATGTCATTATTTTCTGAAGAATCTTGAAAAAAGGTGGGTTGTGTTTTTTTTAAACACCCTGTATAGTGAATAAATAAAGGGTGTCCCAACAAAAAGTACTCCTGTTTGAAAAATCATAAAAATTTGATAACATGGCCGATCTAAATTTCTTTTTTTGGCAAGTAGATCAAAGACCAAAATATTTTCCCAGGTATAGCTGATCTTGTGATTGGTTTTAAAATTAGCAAAATTGGCTCTTTTTAGGGCTGCCTGGTTTTGAAGCATACTGCAAAAAGCACTGATGATTACCAGATTAATTTCTTTTTGTACATTAAGCTTCCTGCTTGGTCGTAAATGTCGGAGAGAAACGCAAACTGTCATTGTAGACTCGAAGGATAATGAAAAATCTCAAAATAATGGCTCCTAAGCAAGATTTACGATGTTGCTTAAAGAGTATTGCTCAGAGTAAGGTTTTTAGCCAGTCATTTTATACCCTTTAAGTATTAAAAACAAACATTCCATTATCTTTAAATATATTTGGATCATAAACAAAAGAGATCAAAAGAAAATGTTATGATAGGTTTGATAATCGAATTTTGGTGATTTTTTAAACGGGAGTACTCTTTTTTGGGATACCCGGTAGGATTTTCATTTACCTTCATAGTATGAACACAGTATCTCACAGTTAGTGAGGTTAACCTTTGAGGTAAAGCATGTATACCAGATATCGAGGCAACTCTACACCCATCAATCTACAAAGACAAAACAAAGTAAATCAAAGTAAACAAATTACAGAGTTAAAATAATAGTATTTCTATTGAAAACCAACGATAAAATTTCACTATTTTTGTAGACAAGAGAACTTCCGTTCTCGAGTTTTCGGGTTTTAACCAAAGCCTGCGAAGATAGAAAAGCACCTTATTTCTGTTTTCGGTCACTGGTGTTTTGAGCCAATGACTTGATGAGATCCCCTGTGTTATATGACAAATTGTATTTAGGCAGTTTCATACCTATATTCAAGTTTCAAAAACCATAATTTCTCACTGAAAAGGCTGCCGGAGAGAAAATTCTGAGAACAAAATGATTACAGTGTAAGTGTGTTTTAAATTATGGTTTTTTCACCTTATTTATGTTATTGATAAATGAAAAGGAAATCAAAGTTGCTTTGCAATAAATTTTCGAAAAATCTTCCTGCAAAAATCATGCAGTAACTTTGTGAAATTTTAAATCCTTCGTCTACTGACGCTTCAAATAGATTTCTGAGATTCTAGTTAATTTTCTATCAATATTCATTTCCGAAGTCAATAATTACTCTAGTTAATAATAATTCTCCTCCATTTGCCCAAAAATTGACATAGTAAACGCAAAGAGTTCTTTTTGTTGCCTAGCATTGATCGAATAGCATAGCTAAAAACAGCATTCTACTTAGGTACTAGATCGTTCTTATTTCCGTCATGTGTTGTTTAGTTGTGTAGTTTCACTAGTTTTTTCTTTTTTTATCTCTATGTAATTGCCTCGGGGTAGACACAGCCTTTTGCTCCCCGGGGATATTCGTCCTAGTAGTATTGTAGAGTAATTCTTGTAAGTAGTGTAGGTCGTAATAAGTAATGTAGCATTTTAATGGATTATATATAAAAAAGTATTCTACTATCTTCATTGTAAAGTAAATTAAATTGAACAACTCACGTATCTGTTTTTGGGCGAAATCCATAAAAAATAATTTTTCGGAAATTTCTCATTTTTTCGGAAATTTCTCATTTGGGAGTAAAATAATTTTTAAAAATTTAGTTTATTATCAACTCAACTGGTATATGATCCTTATCTCGCTTAAAGTAACTTTCAATTATCAGCATACCGGTAAACAAGTCACATAACCACAGTGATTAAAAAAAACAAAAAATATACAAATTATAGCTATTACGTATCAATGTCATAACTTACCTGTAACTCACTAAGTTTAGAAAATATCGTGAGGTCGAATGAGTAGTTGATTTCAAATTGTTTTCCATTGCTTGCTTTCGAGACTAAATCAGTGATGCATAGACGACAAAGTTGGCTTGTAAAGTCATATAGATGACCAAGATCGACTGTTTCCCCTGAAAATAAAAAACGACATTATCAAATCAGTCCTCAGAACAATCAGGAATTTACCAGAAGCAAAATCGCCTGCAGGTTTGGAACAGTATGAGCATTTTCAGTGGAATAAATATTTGTATCTAAAAGTACACTCGAACTAAAAGTACACTCGAACGTTAGGTAGAGTAAAAATATATTTGTACGCCATTTTGACCCTGTTGCTTTCTACATCTCTTTCGCAACAGTAAAAAAGCGCAAAATATCATGACAAATTCTCGAAATTACATGATTGGAGAGCGCTAGCTTGGCTTTATTCTTTACTGCGCTTATTGTATTTTTTTGCCAGATAGACATTCGTCTGTAAATAAAGCAAAAGTTTTCAACGGTTGGCATATTTTGAAAATATGCTTTTCGGAATAACGAGAGAAGGCCGCAAGCGGCTAAAGCAATAAAAAACGGGGACTTTTATGCAATGAAAATATATCCAGCATCGACAGAGAGATCGACCAAGAAAGAGGATGGTCTTGTGGCCGGAGCTAGTCAGCAAATAACTCAAAATGAGCAAAAGATAAAGATGATGCCAGTTGTTCCTTTTCATCATTTAACGCACCAAAACCATTAAATCTGACGTAGAAGCAGACAACATACCACTCTTTGGAGGATGTGGGAGTTGCAGTTGCTTTGTCAAACAATGTAACTGTATTGGAGTCATTGAAAATGATTCTTTGTTTCTAAGAATTCGGTCACCTAGAAGATGAGACATTTGAATTATTGATATCTTATGTCTCGTTCAATTCCTACCATGACCATCCCCCACCGGGCAGTCCGGGGGCCAAAAACAATTTCTTACACATATACCCCGGGGCGGGGCAAATTTTTTTGGCGAATGCCCGGGAGCTGGGCACTGAGATTATGCCATATTCCCAGTAACTGTATAATGCGAAAGCTCCTGGTGTTGTGAAATGCCCCGAGACCGGGGGAAAATTTACATTCAAATGCCCGGGGGTTGGGAATATGTTTGTGCAAATACCCAGGGTGTCCGGGGGGATGGTCAGGGTAGGAATTAAATGAGACATTACGAGGGACTAAGCAATGCTGGTCAAATATTGATAAATGTTGATATAAATCATTTGCACTTTTCTCTAAACTATAGATATAAATTATAACGAAGAATTACATGGTGAACTTTATTATGTTTCAAAAGGAAAGTTGATGGTCGGCTGGAAAACTCCTTACAAATCACTGACTAGGGATACATACCATGCTTGATAACATATTTTGTCAATGACATCACGACCAATGATACATCCTGAAATAAATAAAACATTAATAAAATGCATTGTTGTGATCATAATTTAAGTTATATCACTAGGTACGATATCTTTGATGAAAGAATATAGAATTTATTCAAATTTTTTGAGACCATTTTCGGAAATTTAGTGGTGGGATAAACAATCCAAGTGCTTATGGTAGCTTAAGTAATTTACTATTTTAAATATCGGTTAAATGAATATTTAAGCGGTGTTAATACCCGAAGAAATAGTGCGGGTTTCCTGCGAATTCCCCTAGCAATAATGGCCTCGTTCCCAGTGTGAGGTATTTGTGGAGGCGTGGAGATTGGCCTTGTGCCTTGTTGATTCACTTGTGCTTGCTGGCCTAGCCATTTGGATAAACTTAATTTGCCCCTCCCTCCCTTCCCCATTTTTTCTTGTTTGTTTTTTCTTGGTTTTTGAGTATTTTTTTCGTTTAGTAGTTATGTTTTCCGCAGTCTCTCGTGGCTGTGGACAGGTGTGTTGGCTCGGAGGAAAATCTGGCTTTTCTTGTCAATCACCGACCACCGACCGTAAATGCGCATGCCAACAGTTAACACCGGGTTGATGCACTGCTAGCCCAAGTTACCTGTTAAAAGTCTAATATCATGGGAAGACTAGAGATAGAAGGTAATGATATTGTGTTTAGTATTTCGGAAGGGGATTAACAGTTGATCACAGAAAAATCGAAAATAGAGGTGACTGTCACATATGTGAAGCTTATTATGGTACATCAGGTACTTTTTAGATTCAAAGCTCTCCAACTGACATCGACTTAAAATTTTGGTCATTGTTTCTACTTGTATCTTTATCAAATCCAAATAGAATGACAGTGAGTTTATATACAGTATAACTTAAAAATAAAGATATTAGGACAATATACCGGGTGAGTCAGAAAAAACAATCCACGTTATAAATGCCATGCTCCCTGGATATCGAGGCAATAATATTGGTAATTATATTTTTTAATAGTGGACATGTTCAAATAAATTCTAAATTTTACCTGAATGAAATCGGTCACCCCATTGTGAAATTACGGGGGATTTTTTCAAGAAAACCCCTCCAAGAAACCTTCAAAAACGGCATAAAATCACGACCAAATTTCCGTCATATTTCTGCCTTACAACAATGAGTTCTACATGCTTTCGCACGTCTTATCCCTTTGGGAGGGTTAAAGTGCCATCCCTGTGAACATTACAGCATTATTCTCGGAAATTTTATTCTCCCAAGAGAATAACACTTGCTAAAGCATGTGCAAGTGTGCCAGTCATTGCTGTAAGGCAGAAATATTTGGAAAATTTGCTCATGATTTTAGGCCTGTTTTGAAGGTTTCTTGAAGAGGCTTTCTCCAGAAAATCGCTCACAATTTCAAGACGGAGAGGCCAATTTCAGTCAGGTAAATTTTAAATCATATTTGAACATGTCAACCATTACATAATGTATTTGTCAATATTATCGTTTTGATATCCAGGGAGCAGTGGCCTTTCAAACGGGGATTGTTTTTTCTGACTCACCTGGTAGGAAACCTAAAAAAAATTATGTACTTACATGACCTTTCAAATCTAGAAATTCTAGAAGCTCTGGGCATGAACTAACTTCTCTATCACAGCTGAATGAAATATATAGTTGAGAATTAGCAAAATGAAAAACAAGCCACAGGTTACAGCGTATGGTTGTAGAATTCACATAAATAACTGTTATATACAACCTTCGTTCTCTTTCTTGTCGTTTTTCTCTGTTATGATGCTCCTCGTGTCTCTCACTCGCTGATGGGCCTAGTATTTTGGTGGAGCGAGTGAGAGACACGAGGAGCATCATAACAGAGAGAAAAACGACAAGAAAGAGAACGAAGGTTGTATATAACAGTTATTTATGTGAATTCTACAACCATACACTGTAACCTGTGATTAGGTTAGCACAAAATTAAGAACCTACAGGCTGTTTTTCCTAAATTATGCACCTCCTAATTAAGAACCTATTTCAGCTTGATGGAAGAAATATGTTCTTATTACAAGGAATAAAGTGGATTTTTTAATTGTCCTTATTTTGTTCGTTTTTGCCCCAGTTGGATGTTAAAATCTGAACCTCCTCCCCTGCTATTTGTAAGCTTATAATCAGTTATTAGGTTCTTAGTAATATTGCCAAAACAAATGAAAGGGTTGAAAATCTCTTGGTGATGACTCCTAAAAGGTTTACTTAAGGGACCCTTCGAATAAGAACCTTCATACGCTGAAATTAATCGAAGTACCTTTAAAATAAGAACCTAATTCAACCTGGCTCTCAAAAAAGTAGGTTCTTATATGCGGGGATTTACTGTACGCTGTAACCTGTGAACAAGCCATAAAATGTGCATTAAAATATTTTCTCATTTTGATTGCATTGTGTATCCTGATGTAGCCACTAATAAGATCCAAACAGATTACAGTTGAGATCAGCAACCCAAAAAATTGCTAAAAGTTTGAAAAGTTATAAAAACTCCATCAAAAAAATGTGTCTTACATTACTGTTGGTTGAAAGCTTCAAATGAAATAGTTTTGATTAAATATTTTAGAAGCTACAATATTCTCATGCATGCTATGTAAAAAATATCAGATTAACTATTCTTGTAAATGTTCCCCAGAAATCTAATTTTTCATACAAACCTATTTATGAGCCTTTGAAGATAATGTTCTAGTGCTTCCCTTCTGGTCTCAAGGGTCTCCATGGACATATTGTTTGTGAGCTTTCTTGGTGGCAGGAAATCCTTTGGAATGCCAAACTTTTTAGCCAGCTACAAATAAAAGATTGGTGAAAAATAGTAAGGGAAAGATCAACGGAACTTTGGCAGGTATTAAAAATTAGGGACCATCAAATTGTTTCAAAATTGCTGAGGACAAAATACATTTTTACAACATTTTCCATTGACAACTAAAGAGAACTTCTCCCAAAACCTCTCCAAGGTACAGCCCCTACTTTTTGTTGGTGTCTATTTTCATAACACTTTATCAGAAATTGTTCTAAAGGGATCCTTAGTGCTGCGTTCACTAAAGATCAAACAGTATTTGGTAATCAGTAAACAGAATTTTCACAAGAGCTTTTCGCATTAAAATTTTGCACTGCATCATTGTAAGAAAGCATCAAATGTTAGAATTTGCAACCAATAAAGTATATACATCTAATGGAGGAGTGATACAGTGCAGAACTGCAAAACTAAAAGAGTTAGGAAAGAAATTAACTACAAATGAGTATAGGAGTGAAACAAACCTTTTGATGGAGATTATAAAATTCTTTGTATCTTCTGAACACAAACCAGTGCGATGACTGACTCATTATTTCTATCTTGTATACCTGCAAGAAAGAAAATAACATAAATATCACACAATATTTTTATGTTACTACGATTAGCTTTTTTACACAAACAAGGCATAATACCGGATGCTCCAAAAAATTTCCCCCTTTTGACAGGCCTGTGATAAATTGAACACAAGGCCGATTTCAAAGATTTCTGAAGCAATCTGCAGTCAAAATGCGAAATAATACTTGACATTTTGTTGTTGATGTTTCAGCAGGCTTCTTGGATCGACTGAAAAGCATGGATCAAATTTGTAAAAACTAAGCTTGAAAGGACAAAAATAAACACTAATACCTTTATCAAGACTGATAGAAAGCCAAGGTTTTGATTGGTAAAGGTAACAATAACACTGTCTTTTAGCCAGTCTAGAAAGTGTGAATACTTTATATGCCAAATTTCTTTCGGTGTGTGAGCAATCAAAAATTTAGCTATCTATTTACTTCTAAAACAATTTTCTAATGCACATATGTTTTGCCACTTTATGTTTTTCTTGTGTGGCACAAAAATATTCAAATCTTGGTACACAACATTTGGAGCACAGCAAATAATCTTCTGTTAGTAGTTTAGGGACACACCGTTTCACACCCCAAAGAAAAAATTTCTTTAACAACTTACAGCATGTGGACTTGGTCTTTTCTCTAGCCATACTTCCCTGATGATGGCATGTCTAATGCTTGTAGCATAATCTTCTTCTCTTGAGAATGACCCGCTTCTGTCCCAGTTTGAAGACCCTGGTGGTGGCAGATATCTTTGCAAGGAAGTCATTGTTGTTGCTGGTTCTCCTTACCATACATCTTTCTTTACTAAAATTAAAAAGAAGACTTGGTTTTAAAAATGTGCAAATAACATTAAGTCTGACAGCTTGGCAACAATGTCTATGCTTACACGTATTTTTTTTATAAGAAACCACTTATAAGAAACTCAACTCTCAGATCGCCAAAAAATTAAGAAACTCCAGTACTGGAAAATATAACTTAAGAAAGTACTTATTTTAATAAACGAAATCCTTAGCACATTTTTATTTTATTTTTACTTGTTTCCTGTATCATATTACTCGGAAGGTATTTGAGTAATGTCCAAACATTGCAAAGGCTTTAAAAATTTCATTTTGAAAAGTTCTTGAGGTCACAGGTAGTAAACATGAAGATTGTTATGCAACCTTTAAGAAACTCGTAAGAAACTCTGAGTACTGAAAATCTGATAATTTTAAGAAAATTTCAGTATTGCCTCAAATTGTTAGTTTCTTATAAAAAATACGTGTAAATTGAAATGTAAAAACAAGATATTTGACATAGTAAATGCATGATACTTAGAAGGAGGGTACAGAGGCTCGCTGGAGCTACAGACCACAGCATTGGCCCTTCTTGTATTATTATCATATCATTTGCTCTGGCACCGCCTCAGCCAAGCTCTGGCCATTGGTTGGAGCATAGAAATAGAGGTTTGAGCCTCATCAGCACACTCCTCACTTAGCTTAGAATAAGATATTTTTACCGATGGCAAAGTTATTGATCCAAGAATAGAAATTCAGAAAGTGAGGAAACAAAAATATAAATGATTCAAACGCTAAAATACCACACTGTTATACTCGAGTGTATTTTATCATCACTTTGTCTGCATCATGCCTCCTTCGGTCTTCTTTCCAAGAAGAGACTTCTTTGAAAGAGAGAGAGGAATTCCTCTTGTGGTGTGGTTGTGTATGATATAAAAGAGAAACAGTTACTAGTACTTGTCATGCATCTGTCACGAGTGCTTAAAATTCTTTGGAAACCTCAGTAGCAACCGGTCCAATAAAACCAGGAAGCCCGTGGGGTTACAGACCACAACAGACCAGGAATTAAAATCAAATGGTAATGTTAGGCCATCATGCATCAACATCGTAAAATAGGCCATCCAACTTTTGTGCTGAAAAACCAATGTAATTCTGTAAAAACATTCCCTAACAAGCAGTTACAAATATTTATGAAATCCTTGTTATTACGAAAAGCAAGAATTACCTTGTATACTGTTGTACGTCACTTGAACCTTGAGTAAGCTTCAAAGTTCCCATTTGCTGACAGATGCCTTTCCGGCGGCCATCTTGAATGACATCATTGCATTTCTTTTTGCGACATCACAGGGATCCAAGCTATTAACTGTTGAAAACCAGCCTTGTGNTCTCATTTTGATTGCATTATGTATCCTGATGTAGCCACGAATAAGATCCAAACAGATTACAGTTGAGATCAGCAGCCCAAAAAATTGCTAAAAGTTTGAAAAGTTATAAAAACTCCATCAAAAAAATGTGTCTTACATTACTGTTGGTTGAAAGCTTCAAATGAAATAGTTTTGATTAAATATTTTAGAAGCTACAATATTCTCATGCATGCTATGTAAAAAATATCAGATTAACTATTCTTGTAAATGTTCCCCAGAAATCTAAATTTTCATGCAAACCTATTTATGAGCCTTTGAAGATAATGTTCTAGTGCTTCCCTTCTGGTTTCAAGGGTCTCCATGGACATATTGTTTGTGAGCTTTCTTGGTGGCAGGAAATCCTTTGGAATGCCAAACTTTTTAGCCAGCTACAAATAAAAGATTGGTGAAAAATAGTAAGGGAGAGATCAACGGAACTTTGGCAGGTATTAAAAATTAGGGACCATCAAATTGCTTCAAAATTGCTGAGGACAAAAGACATTTTTACAACATTTTCCATTGACAACTAAAGAGAACTTCTTCCAAAACCTCTCCAAGGTACAGCCCCTACTTTTGGTGTCTATTTTCATAACACTTTATCAGAAATTGTTCTAAAGGGATGCTTATTGCTGCGTTCACTGAAGATCCAAAAGCATTTTGTTATCAGTAAACAGAATTTTCAAACGAGCTCTCCACATTAAAATTTTGCACTGCATCATTATAAGATCAAATGTTAGAATTTGCAACCAATACAGTACATCTAACATAATGGAGGAGTGATACAGTACGGAACTGCAAAAACTGAAAAAGTTAGGAATGAAAATTAACTACAAATGAGCATAGGAGTGAAACAAACCTTTTGATGGAGATTATAAAATTCTTTGTATCTTCTGAACACAAACCAGTGCGATGACTGACTCATTATTTCTATCTTGTATACCTGCAAGAAAGAAAATAACATAAATATCACACAATATTTCATGTTACTACGATTAGTTTTTGTACACAAACAAGGCATAATAACGGATGCGCCAAAAAAGTTCCCCCTTTTGACAGGCCTATGATAAATTGCACACAAGGCCGATTTCAAAGATTTCTGAAGCAATCTGCAGTCAGAATGCGAAATAATACTTGACATTTTGTTGTTGATGTTTCAGCAGGCTTCTTCGATCGACTGAAAAGCATGGATCAAATTTTGTAAAAACTAAGACCTTTATCAAGACTGATAGAAAGCCAAGGTTTTGATTGGTAAAGGTAACACTAACACTGTCTTTTAGCCAGTCTAGAAAGTGTGAATACTTTATATGCCAAATTTCTTTCGGTGTGTGAGAAATCAAAAATTTACTTCTAAAACAATTTTCTAATGCACATATATGTTTTGCCACTTTATGTCTTTCTTATGTGACACAAAAGTATACAAATTTTGGTACACAATATTTGGAGCACAGAAAATAATCTTTCTGTTAGTACTTTAGGGACACACTGTTGCACGCCCTAAAGAAAAAATTTCTTTAACAGCTTACAGCATGTGGACTTGGCCTCTTCTCTAGCCATACTTCCCTGATGATGGCATGTCTAATGCTTGTAGCATAATCTTCTTCTCTTGAGAATGACCCGCTTCTGTCCCAGTTTGAAGACCCTGGTGGTGGCAGATATCTTTGCAAGGAAGTCATCGTTGTTGCTGGTTCTCCTTACATCTTTCTTTACTAAAATTAAAAAGAAGACTTGGTTTTAAAAATGTGCAGATAACATCAAGTCTGACAGCTTGGCAACAATGTCTATGCTTACACGTATTTTTTTTATAAGAAACCACTTATAAGAAACTCAACTCTCAGATCGCCAAAAAATTAAGAAACTCCAGTACTGGAAAATATAACTTAAGAAAGTACTTATTTTAATAAACGAAATCCTTAGAACATTTTTATTTTATTTTTACTTGTTTCCTCTATCATATTACTCGGAAGGTACTTGAGTAATGTCCAAACATCGCAAAGGCTTTAAAAATGTCATTTTGAAAAGTTCTCGAGGTCACAGGTAGTAAACATGAAGATTGTTATGCAACCTTTAAGAAACTTGTAAGAAACTCTGAGTACTGAAAATCTGATAATTTTAAGAAAATTTCAGTATTGCCTCAAATTGTTAGTTTCTTATAAAAAAAATATGTGTAAATTGAAATTTAAAAACAAGATATTTGACACAGCAAATGCATGATACTTAGAAGGAAGGTACAGAGGCTCTGGCCACTTGCCAGAGCTTCGTTGGAGCTACAGACCATAATAGCATTGGCCCTTCTTGTATTATTATCATTTGCTCTGGCACTGCCCCGGCCAAGCTCTGGTTATTGGTTGGAGCATAGAAATAGGAGGTTTGAGCCTTATCAGCACACTCCTCGTTTAGTTTAGATTAAGATATTTTTACCTATGTCTATGACAAAGTTATATTGATCCAAGAATAGAAATTCAGAAAGTGAGGAAACAAAAATATAAATGATTCTAACACTAAAATACCACACTGTTATACTCGAGTGTATTTTATCATCACTTTGTCTGCATCATGCCTCCTTCGGTCTTCTTTCCAAGAAGAGACTTCTTTGAAAGAGAGAGGAATTCCTCTTGTGTGGTGTGGTTGTGTATGATATAAAAGAGAAACAGTTGCTACTTGTCATGCATCTGTCACGAGTGCTTAAAATTCTTTGGAAACCTCAGTAGCAACCGGTCCAATAAAACTAGGAAGCCCGTAGGGTTATTACAGACCACAACAGACCAGGAATTAAAATCAAATGGTAATGTTAGGCCATCATGCATCAACATCGTAAAATAGGCCATCCAACTTTTGTGCTGAAAAACCAATGTAATTCTGTAAAAACATTCCCTAACAAGCAGTTACAAATATTTATGAAATCCTTGTTATTACGAAAAGCAAGAATTACCTTGTATACTGTTATGTTGTACGTCACTTGAACCTTGAGTAAGATTCAAAGTTCCCATTTGCTGACTGATGCCTTTCCGGCGGCCATCTTGAATGACATCATTGCATTTCTTTTTGCGACATCACAGGGATCCAAGCTATTAACTGTTGAAAACCAGCCTTGTGTACATGCANCAGACCAGGAATTAAAATCAAATGGTAATGTTAGGCCATCATGCATCAACATCGTAAAATAGGCCATCCAACTTTTGTGCTGAAAAACCAATGTAATTCTGTAAAAACATTCCCTAACAAGCAGTTACAAATATTTATGAAATCCTTGTTATTACGAAAAGCAAGAATTACCTTGTATACTGTTGTACGTCACTTGAACCTTGAGTAAGCTTCAAAGTTCCCATTTGCTGACAGATGCCTTTCCGGCGGCCATCTTGAATGACATCATTGCATTTCTTTTTGCGACATCACAGGGATCCAAGCTATTAACTGTTGAAAACCAGCCTTGTGTACATTTGTCTTTAGTACAAAAATTTGTACAATTTGATAAGCGCATTTTGACACTGTACGAGTCAAACACCAAACTTACTCGTCAATAAAGACCATGGAGATCTATTTAATAACGTTACTCTAACCCTGTCTAAATTACAGGCTTTGGAACAAAATTTTATCAGTCTATTTAACTACTACAAGTTTCTTAATTTTTGACGAAAATTGCCCTGTTCTAAATATTTCATTTCGTCTACAAAATACATAAAATTTTGTCAAGTTTTCTGCTCAAAGACTAAGACAACAAGCAGGACCACCTCATAGGCAAGAAAAACAAATAGAAATATAAACACTAATTATTTCAATTTCTTTAGTCGATAAAATCAGCTCTGCTGAAGGGCAACCCTCAAATGAAATATGAAATTAAATATGCCTCGAATAAATGACGGAATTGATCATTCTAAAGATGAACCCGAACGAATGTTTATCGATTTTTCTTGCACTTTTCGGAAGCTTTTCAGAAACAGTTTTGAGAGCCAAAACGTCCATAACTTTGTCACCAGCTGCTGTTGGTAGAAACCGGTGGTGCATAACACATTCCTTTCAAGAGTTATACGATTCTTGTTTAGTATGGTAAGTGTTATCTCTGGATTATTTAGCCGTCTTGTAATCCTTTCGCCCATTTGTGAGCGTATTTTGAGCCACTTTATTTCAGGTTTTCATGCTCGACTTTGGAACGGCTCGGTTTAGTCCCCGCCGACCTGCAATGAAGTTTAGCTTTTTACTAGATAGTTGAACGCATTTATGGCTATGCAAGTAAACGAAAAGCATTGTTTGGAATCATCTAAAGCTTCATAATGAAACTGTGTACGGTTATGGCAAATTTAACAAGCAATAACAGGCTCAACCGCCTCTTTTACTCACCAGGTAAGCCTATATAAATGGGCAGAACAAATAACAAATGTTTGGCCTTGCTGAAGATCTTCAAGAAAAAAGAATCCAGTTAAGTTAAATATATGATATATCTACTCAGATAGCCGAAGGAACAACCTGCTCTAACTGTCCCTTGATAACGAGCATATTTTCTCTCCACTGTTCAAGCTTCTGACGTAGTTCTTCCCATTCTTTCTTTTCGAAAGTTCGTCGATGAGCAGATCTAGGAGGAGAGAAAGAAATCATGAAATGAAAAAGATTGGATTTGCATTTTTGGAAAAGTGAAATTGTAATGAAAAAAACTGAAAAGCTTTTCTGTATACCGGGCAAAATAAACAAGAAGGTGACTCACCACCTTTAAGGTGGTGAGAATGCGACTTAGTTTATGTTCGAGAAACTGTTGAACTAGTTTCTATGACAAACAGATAACATGAAGTTGTTTCGTCTCCTTTGCCGAAAATCCTTTTGCTGTCGCGAAAATCTGTGAAAATTTCTCTTCCAAGGCTGGAACAAAATCAATTCGTTCTTACAACAAAATCGTCGAATTTTTATGAGGATGATGAATAGTGGCTAGCAACTGTGACCAGTGCACTGCAGTGCACGTTTCATAAATATAATAATGACACACACACACTGCTGTTCCACCAAGTTTCCTTGCACTATCTTCGACTTAAACGGATTTCTGGTTTTAACAGCATGGCTAATATCTACAATTGTTAGATCTGGTATATCCTTACATACAGAATATAACCCCAGTCTAGGATACAAGGTCTGTGGTTGAGAAAACATGTTTTGGAGTAATGGGACAAATCACGAAAGAAAGAAATTGACTCACCCCAGCATGACCTTTTCATTTACTTGATCAAGTTTAGCATGGAACAGTCCAGTTTTTACAGCTACGAGAAAGAGAAACAGGTTAAAGATATTCCAAACATATATTTCTAGCACATGGATGGCTCAGTGGTACCTTGCTGGCAATACCATTTCGAAGGGTTGGCGGTTTGAGTCCCGACACTGGTAAACCTGCTAGATAGGATGACGGGGATCGCCAACTTTCTGTAATTCCAGGCTAAAAGAATCACGAGGTGTGTTCTGCTCACACCGAGAGGAAGCTTAGCTCCCTAATGTTCCTAAAAACTACCTTCGGATGCTAGGCGGTAACAAACAGTTTGAAAATTATGCAAAATCAAACAAACTCAATGTAAGGAATCTGGAAAAACATCTGAAAGAAATTTCAAGAAATCTGAAAACGAATTACATAAATTCTTTAATTTAAATTCTTTAAATTAAAGTTGGCTAAGAAATTATAGCTATAATGCTACGTAAGGCCAACTATTTATACAAATACATTCAATATTATAAGAAAAAGAAAAATACAATTTACAATAGAAAACCTAAACTGGGATAAAATATTTTACATAATCTGCAATTGCAAGCTTGGCATTTATGGGCTTTAATGAGTCTTTAAAAAAAAGAAGAATTTACAGCTGCACTTACCATCGATAATGAATTCCTCAACCTCGTCTTCATTAAGAGACAGCTGTTTTGCAAGCGCTGTGAATTCAATTTCTTGTTGCTCATTTGAAATGGAGACCAGTGTGAGGATCTTCATCTTTTGTATGTTACCATCGTGGTTGACACCTAAACCAATCACAAGCATTTGAAAGCAGTTTGAATAAATTAAAAAGTCTTTTAACCGTCACATAAGAGAAATAAATTATTTGATTTCAAAGTGCAATCCAGGAATTTTTAGCCAAATAAAGCAATCCGCGACAGTGTTAAAGAAACTTTGTTTCAGACATTTAATCTCCCTCGTGAGTTAAAATGTAATTCTTTACGAAAGTACTTAGTAGTGAAGTTTATGTGCTAAAAGATTCCCTATTTAAACATCGAGGGGGATGAAATGTACTTGAGCATTGATCTTAGTGAGGGAGATTCCTTACAATTTGTTCGAAGGTTTTGAGCATTTCGGGGTTTCAGGTATTTCGAAGCAATGGATTTTTCGTGAATTCAAACTTACCTAAATTTTCAGTGCTCAGAATATACACGAAAAATCGCAAAAAATATTACATCCTCTCAGATTATCCACCAAAGTTTGAATATCCCAATTTATCCTGAAATTTCACGATACGACTGTTCAAACTTTTAAACTTTTTTGGCCGCACTGGTATTGATTAATTTTACCCGAATTTATAACTCACCTGGTAACCCAAGAACAAAGTTTGAATTTTTCTCAAAGAATTCTTTGTAATCTTGTAGTTTTCCAGATACGAAGATCTTTAGAAGCTGCAAGAGGAAAGAGGATAACACACTGAGGACTTCAACAAAAATTTTCCACAAAGTTCATATATAATTGATCAAATGGGCTGTCCTTCCAAGGCAACAATTGGGTGAGTGGCCGAGCAGCTTATACAGTTTCCGTTAGGTAACTGAAGTTAAGCTTTGTCGCGTGGGTCAAAATCCGGATGGGTGACCTTCCAGATGCCTGACCAAGCAACTCACTTCGCCGTCCTTCGGAAGGGACGTTAAACTAGAGGTCCCATGCCTGGATGCGGCATGCATAGTAGGCCTAAATTAGCTGTAATGTAGCTAGAAATCATGCCAGCCTACTTAAAATAAAGTAATGAATGAACTAATGAATGAACAACAGGTTTAAGTTGCAACAACTGATTCTTGGCATGGACATCAGGTTTATTGATGTAATTTAAAATACATTGAAGGGCATTAAAAATGGCACAAAAAGCCTTTTAGTTTTAATTACCTTGAAATGAAAAAATTACCTTATGGATAGGCTGTCCTTCCAGGGCGATAACAGGTTTAAGTTGCAATAGATGATCCATAACATACACATCAGGTTTATTGATGCAATGTAAAATACATTGCAGAGCATCATCTTTCGCTTCTGACGCATTTTTATCGTCATATGTTGATAAGATTTCTAGCATCACTTTCGTTGCTTCATCGCTGCCAAAGGAGATAGATCAAATATTTTACTACTAGAAATAACAATAGTCAATGAGTGCAGCGTATTTGCTTTTGTACCAGGTGGAAGCAGACAAATACAACATTTGAAAACTGCATTATCATATCATTTCATCCTGGAATAAACAGCAATTGAATTAGTCCTACTAATCATTGAAAAGCTGTGGTCGGACAGTTATCACTTGAACTTGCCAAGAAATTGCTGTTGTTTCTGTAGCTGTATTTAGAGTTTTTGTTATCTTTCGTAGGCCTGTATCAAATCTTTCTCTTCATTCAACCAAAACGACAAGCCTATATAGCTGCGTTCTTTCGCTGCTTCCACTTCGCCATTTTTCAAAAGCAGTTGGCAACCTCATTTTGGGATTTGGTGCAAAGTCTGCCAGCTACATGAGGTATTGCTACAGCTACAGACATAGGCTAATCTCGATTCATCGATTGAAACCGATAAGTAAGGCTGCAATTAACACATGAAGGTTAGGTTTTGGAGAACTATCACGTAACTTAATTTAGCTATCACAACAAGGCCCGCTTACGTAATGTACAGTTGTTTTACGAAGATGATACATGATTGATGTTTCCCTATCGATTTATGCTGTTTCAAGGCTAAGAATTTTCATGAAGTTGCTTACATTTCGGCACGTAGATAAACGAAAATGCGAGGACAATCGCCAAGTGTAATTTGTGATTGTGATTTTTTATTTATTTATCTAACGGTGATTTTTTATTTTTATTTATTGAATATCAAAATTTACAAAACGAACTACTTAAGACATTACGTACGAACTACTTTACAACACTACAAGGACGATACCAAGGGGAGCTAAAAATCATGACTACCCCCTGGCGTAAACATGAAGAGCATATAGCTAAATTAACCTAAATCTACAACTACGAAAAGCTACACATACACAATTTTTACCCATAAATACTTAAGCCAGTTTCACATTGGATGCCAGGCTAGCATAGGCGATGATGATAAGCAACTAAAACTCCAGGCAGGAGAACAACAACGACAACAACCGCTGTCATCACTGCTCCCCGCCCAGTGTCCCAATTCCCCAAAACACCGCGCCCATGTTTTCAGGTCAGGGGTTGGGTATCACATTATTGGTTGGTTTTTTTAAGGTGATTGAATAATCATGGACTTTCAGAAATAGCAAAACATAACCTTCTGACTGATCGTAGTTGCAGGGGAGATTTTCACCCAATTCTATATTTATCAGGTGTGCCAAAAAGCCCTTTGCCTCTTTGGTAGCCCACTGAGAATAAACGTTGAGTACAATTTGCTTTGCTACAAAAGGCTTTGCGTGAAGCGGATTAGAACCTGAAAAGCTCTAAGAAAAGGTTCTGCTAAGAAACTCGCTTCAGTAATGAGAAAAAGTAAAACAGGACTTCATGGAGAGAAAAAATGCATCAAAAATAAACCTAAAAACTTAGAGACCGCTCTCAACGAAAATGAGCAGTTTTGAAAAGTTTTTGCACCAAGAATTTCAAACAGTTGGATAAATTTTTTTCCGGTAAAATGTTTGTCCAACCTACCTTCGTTTGCTATCTTTCAGTGCTCCATGCAACATTCTGTAACATCTTCGTTTCTTCTCAACATCGACGTTCCATAGATCTAGCCATGAAGTGGCCTGCATGATATTCAAGAAAAAAGTTGCAGTGGAAATAGACATATTTTCCAACATCATTCAATATCATCTAAAGCGTTTTTGCAATGGGGTCTGGTTGAATCTATGCGAAAAATGCGTTGGGAAACGAAACCAGTTGCTTTAAAAAATCTCCTAGAAATGAATATTTAAAGCAAAATCATATAATAATATTTGAATGGGAATGCAATTGAATGCATCGGATATCTTTCGGACATCTTTCGCGGATGTCTCCCGATGTATTTATGTTAGCTTGACCATGTATTTATGACAGCATGACCATAATCATATATAAACTTAACCTTTTAGAACTATACACTGTATCTTAGTGTTCCTGAAATGTGTTACTAGGATATACAGAGATATACAGGATATAAAGGGTGTTTAAAAAAACGCAACCCACTTTCTTTCAAGATTCTTTAGAAAATAATGACATTTGAATTAATTTGACGCAGACTATCTGAAAGCACAGTCTATCTTATTTCCAATGATATCCAGCTTGAGCACGTTAATTGAATTATTCATCACTTAATTGACATTTTAGTAAGTATGGCCGATTTTAGATGCAGGAAAGTGGTAGGACATTTACATAAGCGAAAAGTCATCTTTGTGAGTATTTTATCATTTTTAATAAATTGCATCTCATATGGAACATTGCAAGGCGGGCAAGAGAGTATCTATATATCCCCTTAGATTCCTAGCAAAAGCATCAGGTGGATGAGAAATGCGGAGAGATTTACTGTCACCATCAACGTAAACAGAAGTTGGACCATCATGAATTGGGAGGTTCGATTTGTGGGAACACTGGTGTTTCTCCACGTAATATTGGAGATGTGCATCGTTGGTTGGGAGATCAGCACGAATGTTACGGTATTGTATATACTGGACATTCTCCAGCCAAACGAGGAGATGGAGATGTATTGTTCCTCGCTTTTGAAATTCGAACCTATAGAAGTAGGTTTTGACGTTTCGTTTATTTGGTAGACGATTGTAATTAAAGAGATGATTTCTCCAATGAGAATCATTTGCACCACAAAGATAACCACGAACAATTTGTTCCAAGACATTCATGTAATGCATACCTAAGGGCATCACTTCAAATGCTTCTAGGTCTGAAATATGTTTAGAAATGCGTTTTGTAACATTTTACCATGAAACAGGTCTTGATTTTGCTCTTAAAGCATGCTTCATCTGAAATAGGGCATACTTGCTAAAATATCAGTTAAATGATTAATAATTCCAGTAATGTATCCAACCTACATATCATTGGAAAGAAGACAGATTTTGCTTTCAAATGATATCCATTAAATCTATCCAATTCTTATCATCTTTCCTAAATTTTCAATCCAAGGCAGGTTGCGTTTTTTCTGAAACATCCTGTATATGTTGAATCTTTGGCCACTTCATAATGATAAAAATCGACAAAACAGACCTCTTTGAGCTTTGTTTCCACATATTCTGTTAAGTCATATTGTGTTGCCAATTTAAGCTGGCTGCAATAAATCTCATATCTCATTGGATTATCTTCACTCAGACCAGTAAAGAAGTTTCCCAGTCTGCAAATAAGGGGAAAAAATTAAAAGTTTGCTCACAAATAAAAAATGTAATCTTCTACTTGCACACTGTCTTGTTTAGACCTGGCTTTTTAGGTAAGTAGTAACTAAATGATTTACCGCTTGGTGCCAGAAAGATAGAATCAAGACTTTTTTTAGACAATTTTTAGAAAAAAATTTTACAAAGTGAAACTATTTTATCTTTGGATTGGACTCATTGCTGTAATGTTTTTGGATCTTTTACTTTGACTTCCTAATGCTTAAGTATCAGGACCTTAATAATAACAGTATGTATTGTACTGATAGGTTATCCTGTTGAAATATTCGATTATTATTATTAAGCCTGGTTTCCAATTAGTGGTAGGAGATGTTTGGGTCATTATGAAAAAAGATAACAACTCCAATAACCCAGTGGAAACCAAGCTTACCAGTCACATAAGAGCAATTATTCATAATTCTCCTTAAAAGCATAAAATCAACAAAATTTCTTATTGAGATTTGTAATAATCTGTCAAAGTTATCGGGGAGTATCATTATCAGCTACAAAGGTTGGAAATTCATTTTGCTATTTGATCGCACGAACAAAAAGTCACTTAAACGTGGCAAGTAATATGGTAACAATAGACTCCTTACAGTTGCAGATCCATGGTAAGGACATCAACAAGTTATATGTAAAAACAGGGCTTTCCTAACTATGAAAGTTAAATAGTTTGATAGGAGGTAATAACTGACCAATCTGTTGGTCTGAAATGTTTCATTTTTTCAATGTATACAAGATAAATATATAAGTTTTCACTGTATTTAAGTTTTTAAGTTTTAAATATATAAGTTTTATTTCACTAGTTTTCACTGTATTTAGAGCATAGGGCTCAAATCTTTAAAAAGGTGGGTGTAAAATTCTTTCGCATTTTTCTTTGAATTATATGGCTTGAAAGGAACTCAGGGTACTTTGCTGTAAATCTGCTGTGGAAATTTTTAGATATCTTGATTATTTTCAAAATGGCGGCATTTATTATTTCTGAGGCTATGACGTCATCAAATTTCTAAATCCTAAACCAGAAGAGCGACAGATTTCTTCTTGCAACCATATTGTAGACCTTTATAAACTATGGTTTTCTTGAAGATTGTATCATTTTTCCTCTATTGATTTAGGATTTACGACGATTTTAATTTTTTTCAAAATTTTCCATGAATTCTGTCGAAAAACTTATAAATGCCGCCATTTTGAAACTAAGCAAAATATCAAAAGATTTCCACGGCAGATTTACAGCAAAGTACCCTAAGTTCCGTTCAAGCCATTTAATTCGGAGAAAATTGTAAACGAATTTTACACCCACCTTTTTAAAGATTTGAAAGATTTGAGCCCTATGCTTGTATTTAGGGCCTATTGCAAATTGTACGTGGACGTACGCTTGCTCTACCCTATAGCAAAAAAATTTGAGAGAAGACTACTGTATGCACACATGTCATCAGTTTGGGACGCAGAACAAGAAATGAAGTCCTGTACTGCTTGGAAAACGATATTACTCTTGTCCTTGTAGTTCGCACGATGGGTATGAGAACTCAACGTAAGTCGTACAGGGACATACTCTTCTTTAAAATTCTTCCTGTTCTAAGTCTTCTTCTTGAAAGGGTGGTTAGCTAATTTACAAATTATCTTGAACGGACAATATATAGCATAGGTTCCAAATCTTTAACAAACTTTAAAAAGGTTGGTGTAAAATTCTATGACATATTTCTTTGAATTGAAAACCTTGAAAGAAACTTTAGCTACGTTGCTATAATCCTACTGTTGGACTTTTCAGAAATCTTGAATATCTTTCGAAATTACAGCGTATTTAACATTTCAACTCATTTGAGGATGTGATGTCATCAAATTTCTAAATCGTAAACCAGAAGAGTGAAAGACTTATGCTTGATACCATATTGTAGAAATTCATAAACTATGGCTTTCTTGAAGATTATTCTATGTTTCCTCAAAAACTTTAGAAACTACAATAATGTTTTTAAATTTTTTTCAAAAACTTTCTTTGATTCTTAAAAAGAAGAAAAACCATTTAATTCTGAAAATATTAAAGATTTCTGAAAAGTCCAATGGTAGAACTATAGCAAATATCTAAAGTTTCTTTCAAGTCATTCAATTAAAAGAAATTGGTCATAGAATTATACACCCACCTTTTTAAAGATTTGAAACCTATGCTACAATATAAATATAATACAGAAAAAGTTTAAATTACGCAACTGCATTTTGCTGAAGTTGAGAAAAATTTTCAGAAAAATTTCTCAAAGAAGATTTTAACAGGAGTCATAGAAAAAGGTATGCAAAGACTAAAGCAAACCAGAAGGCCACTTCACTTTCCAATACATAATGCAAAAATGATCCTTGAAGTTTAGGGTTATATGCAATAACGGAAAGTATATCAAATATATAAGATAACATAAGTTATGCACTTACAGTCTAAGTCGTAACATGGCATTGGACTCTGTTGCACCAACATCTGTTATTTTAGAACAAAATTTCTGTGTGATTTTCTCTCGTTCTGCAGTGCATACAAGGATGAGTGAGATGAAACTGTTCATCATTGCTTCCAGATCTACAAGGAAAACATTTATGGTAATTCTAAAGGCTGCTGTGAAACAAATTCCTACAGGTACACTTGAGATGCTATGGGACAAAGGAAAAAGTAGACTTTACCAAAACATCTGCTTCTTCCAGCAGCAGTTTCTGAAATAGACCTTTAATCCACGGTAGGAAACAAAAGAATAAAAAAGGTCATGAATAGAGAAGTCGCCTTTTTTCACTTTGGCACAACAAAAAAGTGGAAAACGCATATTTCAGATTTTTTTCAAAAATGATCTGAAATCTTGCTCTGACTGACAAATGTAATTTTATGTTCAAATAATGCACAGTAAGTTTGAAAAGTCCACAAAGCTTGCATTTTCTATTTCTGCATTGGGTCAGAGTGCAAAACATGAACTTCAAAAGTTCTGGACTTACGGCCAAGAAAAGGTCCACAAAGTCTGCGTTTTTAACCTGGCTGCTTCATTTACAAACCAATCCACTTTCTCTCAAAATAAAAACTTGTTAAAAAAGTAACCTCACCAGCATCTACAGCAGATCTTAGCCAGTTGTCGCACACATCAAGAAGACAGAGTAATTCATCATGGATTTGTTCCTTGCAGTCATCTCCCAAATCCGCACCTGCAGACTTCAGGTATTGTCTGATTTCAGATCCCTGCAGAAAAGATTATCCTCATCATTCAATTCAATGGAGCTTACAACTATAATTACATACTTTATCACTCTGTTGAAACACTCTCTCGTGTGCTGACATTCATTTTTTTTAAATTGCTCAGGTTTTCAGTTATCTTTGTCCCTGTTAACTAGCCAAGTTGGAAAACGTGCATTCATTCACAACTACACACGTTTTTTTTATAAGAAACTGGTTTATAAGAAACTAGTACTAGGATGGCCGGAAATTTAAGAAACTCTAGTACCATGTTCGAAAGGTGCTAAGAAACTTTCTAAAGCTAGATTTAAGAGTATCATGACAAAAGTTCCGCTGAACCTTTATTCTTGAGTAATATTCACAAAAATCTGATGTTTTGAGCCCAATACAACACTTTTTCCTGCTAAGCATTGTGATGTTTGTCAAGAAACAAACACGTGGCAATGGTAGAAGCTACATCATTTATGCACCCAAAAAAATTAGAAACAAATTAAGAAACGTTTAAAGTACTAAAAAGTGGAAATTTCCATGTGAAATTAAGAAACTTTTAGTGCTATGGGCTGATCAAGTTACTTATAAAAGAAAAAACGTGTACATCTGTATGAGAGCTTGCTGCTTGCAGCTAGAATAAGTGGTTCTCACATGAGAGAATAAAAAAATGTCTATTGTTATTTTTGCAACTCTTGCAGCCTTTTCAACTATTCTCGCAGCTCACACTTTTCAATTTATTTCAGTCGTTACTACGTGTAGGCCAAATCATGCAACTTGGAACTAGTTTTGGGTCATTGACAAAAGATTTTCATCCCCGTTAACAGATTTTGTTTGTTAGGGGGGGAGAAGGTCACACCTGAATCCGTTAAGTTTTGGGGATGAAAATCCTGATAAGACATGACATGCAAAAAAGCTCGTGAGTTTAAGCTGCTTTCGTTGTATTTACCTAAAACTTCAACGAACGGCAACTTGCATGACTTATACTCACCTTTGTCGAAGACAAATTGTTAAGTTGGGCCGACCCAGACTGGAAAGTTTGTACAGCGCGCGCAAGATATTGCGCGCGCATGAACTTACACGGTTTTCGATCTGAGCCGCGAAGTTGCCGATAAACAAAAGATCTATTGTTTTAAGCTATTGTTCTCAACCGCGGAACTACGAAATTTCCGCGCAAATCATGCTTAGGCCATCTCAACTTGCAAGCGCAAAATACAAACTTTCCAGTCTGGGGGCCGACGGCAAGAAAATAACGTTGTTTTTTGCGGGTCTAGGCAACTTTGTGGACAAAATCCGTTAACGGGGACGAAAATGTTTTGTTGATGACCCCTTTGTAAACTGCGACACTCGTATTTTTAATATGATTTTGTATGTGTGGAATTTCANTAAAACTTCAACGAACGGCAACTTGCATGACTTATACTCACCTTTGTCGAAGACAAATTGTTAAGTTGGGCCGACCCAGACTGGAAAGTTTGTACAGCGCGCGCAAGATATTGCGCGCGCATGAACTTACACGGTTTTCGATCTGAGCCGCGAAGTTGCCGATAAACAAAAGATCTATTGTTTTAAGCTATTGTTCTCAACCGCGGAACTACGAAATTTCCGCGCAAATCATGCTTAGGCCATCTCAACTTGCAAGCGCAAAATACAAACTTTCCAGTCTGGGGGCCGACGGCAAGAAAATAACGTTGTTTTTTGCGGGTCTAGGCAACTTTGTGGACAAAATCCGTTAACGGGGACGAAAATGTTTTGTTGATGACCCCTTTGTAAACTGCGACACTCGTATTTTTAATATGATTTTGTATGTGTGGAATTTCAAAATTAAACTGAACTAAAAACAGCAATTTTAAGTTGATTTTTTAGTGCTATAGTGAGATTCCTTTCAATTCCACGCACCTTGTATTCATCTCATCTCACCTCACTACTATTTGCTATTTTAAATATGTATTTATGGCCTAAAAATGGGCCTTTATTAATTCATTTTTGAAACTTTTCAAACAACAACCATTCCATGACCATATTTGACCATACCTGCTCAATTTCTCGAATATCAATGAATGCCGGTAAAACTGCCTCCATGTTTTCAGTTAGTATTTCTTTACTCTCCACAGATTATATTTTCTCTCCAGTCACAAAACTTTCGGGAAGAAGTCAGAGTGCTCCATGCGCCACTCAAAATGTCTTGAAAAGAAAGGCCATCTTAATTCAGCCTCTATCTGAGGCAAAGGAAGTGTTTGAAACTGAGGCAAATACGTAATGGGGCATTGAAAATGAAAACAATCCAAATTTTTTATCAAAGACTCGAAGACCTAGAAAATAGAATTTTTGCATCACATCAGTCATGAGTTTTTTAGACGAAATCAAAAACCGGAATTCCAAACTTCATCAAGTACAAACAAGAGTAACTCGAGCAGATGGAAAAGTTTATATAGAATCGTACGGAGGGTCAAAACAGGCAGAAAGTGACGAAGAAAATTTTGGAGAATTTTTTGTTGTAGATACACGCCCAGATGAAGAAGTACATCAAGTTATACCCGGCTTATTTATTGGATGTCAAGATGCCGCAACAAATTTCCAAAAATTATCCCAGAATAAGATCTCTTGTATCCTTAATGTAGCAGTTGGTGTGATGCCTACGAAAATGGAAAATATTGAACATAAAAGTATGGCTCTTTACGATGAGCCAGGGTTTAATATAAGGGAACATTTTGAAAAAGGGATAGATTTTCTTAGGGAACATTTAGAAAGTGGTTCTGTTTTGGTGCATTGTAATGCCGGTATATCGCGCTCAACGACAATTATTGTGGCATTTCTTATGAAAGAGAAGAAGATGGGACTTAGTGAAGCCCTGGAATTAGTTAGAATTGCACGACCGATTGCCAAACCAAACCCAGGCTTCATGAAACAACTTAGAACATACGAGAAAGATTTGATCGAAGGAACAGCATAAAGATTATTTGAAAAAGAGACATCATTAAATTGGCCTCATGCCATCAAAATGTCATGGAATGTAAATTTATTTTCAGTATTTTTTACCTCATAAGATGCAACACCTAATAGACTTCTAAATAAAATCATTGAGAACAACGTGCGTTGAAACATATTTTTTTAGAATTTGAAATAAAATGCCCCTCAAATTCAATGCTCCTCCGCAGAGAAAATGTTCATTCATTCGTGTGTCGTAAGGAAGCGGCACATCTTTATTCTTTAGTAACATTTTTCTTCCTATTGTTTGCAATGATTATTTACACAATAGCCTCTGTTCTATTGCGAGCTATGGCATTTAAATAACGATGCGAAACTCATCTGTAACGCAACCTATTGTAAACCTGTTGCAGAAGGATTAATGGTATTTTCCTGTTTACCTAGTTGCCTAGTTGTGATTGGTTAACTTTGTAAGCAGCGCGGAATTAACTGTAGGAGTCATATAAGTTGAGTTAGTTTAGACAGGCACCCCTAATCCATATGGGCTTTTTTCAAGCTACCATATATGGGGGGGGTGCTTTCCACCCCCCCCTCTGAAAACAGCCTTAGACTCACCAGAATTCAGTATAACTTGGCACAGTTATAGAGCTAGTAATTTGCAACATNAATTAGTAAAAGTCAAGGAGACTGGGGGACATAGCTGATGTCGTTTAAAAACGCAGCACGAAAAACCTGGAGGGGGGTGGAATCCACCCCCCCCCCATATGGATTAGGGTTAAGAGAAATTGATGTAGAATGCAGAAGTGTCATGAGAGTTCTAATATGAGCAAACTACAAAACGTCTTGTTTCTGAGAGTTATCTGAGGTTCACAGCTATAGAATCAGCATAGAGTAAGATCTCCAACACAAATTTTCAGGAGTCACAGAGATCTCTAATCAGCTTTCTAGCATCGTGATTCTTAAAGACGGCAAGAATCTATCGTACAACTTTCTTCAAACGTTAGAAAGTTGCTATTCAAGAATATTGTTGTTCTTTGGTTTGATTTGCTCAATTTTGCAATTTCTTTCGTACATGCAATCCGACATTACTGGTTGGGCAAAAATAGTCTCTCGGCTCACAAGACAGGATAAGGTTTCTGATATTCAACATGATAATGAAGTTTTCTCCTCAAACTTGAAAGATCAATGACCTCAGAGTTTGGTAATTTCGCTGAAAATTTACTGCCTAATTTTTCATGGAATTTTGACCAAAATCATGCATCTTAGACAACTCCTGGAGTGAAGGCGTCCGTCCAAACTAGCAACGAAATAGACGGCAAGTAGCAGCAAAGATAGCTTTATAAGACTTGTCAATTTTCAGAGCAAAGATTACGATATGTCGATAGTTTCAGTTTTATTTCTATTTACGAATGATTCAATAACAAGCTTTGAGATAATTTTGGCTGGGTGGCTACTTAAATTAAAGATCCATTGCTAACCATGATCCTTTGCGAACCCAATGAAAAGCGAAACGAACAGAACATGAGCCCGAAACAACTTTCATATCATACGAAAGTCGACTTTGGGGCCGCAAAGGATCATGGTTAGCTATGGGTCTTTGAAGTTAAACCTCGTGGGATAAATTCAGCGTTAAACTCATAACTGATTGTCTCACAATAATATTGTCATTAAATAAATAAGGACTCTATTCTAAGCTACTTGTTGTGGAGAAAGATCCTCTGGCTCTACAAGGTGAATTTGATCAGAAACAGGCAGCTCCTCCGTCAATGTATCTGGAATTGGCTGTAATTGCGGTAATGGTGAGTTAGGAGCTGAAATGCTTGCCGGGGGTTGCTTGTTGGATATTGATGAAAGGTTGTCGTAATTTCCACTGCGAGACTACGAGAGAAGAAACAAGAATTGTTATAAAACTTGTTGGTCCACGTCAGAGGTATGACAGCCTACTATAGCACTCACAAAAACTAGCTGGATAAATTACGTTTTGAGGCGTAAGACAGAAGAAAGAAGGTAAGTCTTACCTGAGAATTCTTTGAAGAGGATAAGTTCCTCTCAACTTGATCAACTAAAAACCCAACAAGCGAATGCAACATTCCTGTAAAAAGAAGATAATTCATTTTTTTATTTTTTAGAATCTGTGCGAGAAAATGATTCTGTACTTTAGAATTTCTTCTAAAAATACAATCTGTAGGGAAAGGTACTCTTGAAGTAATGGTATAGGTACTGTGTGTTTCTTGTATAAAGAAAACCCTACAGAAGCAGCAACAATATCGAAAGTTAGGGTTGTTTGGTAGGAAGAATGGTTGAAAATCTATTTCTTTTCTGCCAAGAAGCAAGGGAATGAGAAGGAAACCGTGGAAAATAATTCGGTAGAAGCTGGTACTCAATTAAACAACTTTAGATGAAATAATGTTTTCCCTGAATGTGACCTAACACACAGCCTTTTTCAGACAAAACGTACAAAGACAAAACAAATTTAAAAGTTCAAATGTTCCATTCCAGACAATTCTCAACAAAGTCAACAATTCCATCCACAAAGTTAATTGTTTAACAAAGTCAACGATACCAACCAACAATTCAACAATTTCATGGATACAGGTCCTTACAGGTCCAAAAAGGTCCTTATATCTTTGACAGCCCTATTAAAGTCTTCGGTTCCTGCGATTAAAGTTCATTTTCCAACCCCAAAAAGTCAAACTGCAGTTTTTTATTAAACTGTTGGTTTGTCATAAAGCAAATTCGAAAGATACATGAATACATTTTGAAAATTTGTCAAATGCTTTACTTTTAGCTTGTACACATATCTATGATTTGTTGTTTGTTGCCATTTTGGCAAAAAATTTTTAGGAAAACACGATTCATAAAATTAGAACATTCTATAGTGATATTGTTTGTGCTACAGCTATAGTGAGATTTAAGCATTCAAATTTAAGCGTTGCACATACCTGAAGTAGCGAAAATGCCACCAATAATACCACAGAGTCTAACTAAGAATTGCCAGAATGGACGACCTTCTTCGGTAACACGAACAATTATCGATGACAGATCATACTTGAAATAAATCCCTGGAAAATGAAAATTGGTTTTTTAGTATTACTGGTCTCTTTTGCCCTCAACGCATGCAGATATCAAGATCTGTACGCGGGGAGGAAGCTATGTAGTTTTGGGTACTGGAGGCCATTTTCGAATCAAATGAATAGGCCATTTTCGAAAAATTGGTACAAGGTCACGTACACATTTTCGAAGAATTAGTTCAAAGACGGAGTACGTTTTGGAAGCTTGGGCTCTCTAACCAGAATCTGGTCGAGTGCCCCCCGGGGGTTGTGTGTGCATAAAGAATGATAAAACTGTGCAAGAACAAAATCCCGCTGAGTAAGGAACCATTCGCTAAATATGGGGATATGTACGAGCCTACAAAGTCTGACATAAAGTGCCACAGTTTAAGGAGTGTTTACAGCTTAAATGTTTCAAAACTGCAAAAAACTACAAAAATTAGGGTAAGCTGCTACTGAGCCTGTGATTAAAGCAACACATACCAAGGTCTAATTTGAAGTTTAATTTCTTTTTAGCCATGATCATATTTTGGCACTACAGAGAAGCCTTTCAGTGTATTTTTTCAGGCCCCATTGAATAAATTCTGAGATTAAAAATTAATCATGTCCAACTAGACAATCCGAATAAATGAATTGCTTTCTTGGATCAAGACTTGGATCAGATGATTTAGAACGATACGTACCTGGAACGCCTCTGCTTCTAGCAAGTGAATCGATGACTCTTGTCTGAAAGAAAATAATCAACAAATACTCATAGATATTTGAGCCTACAAGTTTCCTTTCCGTTATATTTGCATTACTATACAGGGTGTCCCAAAAAAATTGTGCCCCATTTGCCTGCAGATTGTGACGAAACGGAAAAAGATCCTCGCCAAACCTGTGGATGATCTTGCTCTTCAGATGTTAAATTAAAGTTTGCTACCATCCCCGTAAAAATCTGTTGAACAATGATGGAGCTATGATCTTCAGAAGACCAAATTTGTCTGATGGCTGAAACCAGCGGTCGGCCATTTTGTCTTACTATTTTGCAGCGATAAACGGCTTCATTGATGAACCCAAAGAGAATTTTTCAATGCCATAACTCTCGCAAAAATCCAAATAATCATCAAGGAGTTCATTGACATTTTTGCGAGAGCTATGAAATTGGGGGCTCTTACAGTTCATCCATGAAGCTGTTTATCGCTGCAAAATAGTAAGACAAAATGGCCGACCGCTGGTTTCAGTCATCAGACAAATTTGGTCTTCTGAAGATCATAGCTCCATCATTGTTCAACGGATTTTTACGGGGATGGTAGCAAACTTTAATTTAACATCTGAAGAGCAAGATCATCCAACAATTTAGCAAGAATCTTTTTCCATTTCGTCACAATCTTCAGGTAAACGGGGCACAATTTTTTTGGGACACCCTGTAAATGATTCAAAAGTAAATATATTTGAATGCTGTTTCGAGCAGGCTTCTGATGGCTGTTGAAACTCTCGAAGCTAAACATTTTCCACGAAATGAAATGATATTTAACAGCACAAGGATTTGATCTTATTTAACGCGTTTTTCCTGAAGACATGTATGCTGTTAATCTCTGCAAGTGTTACGATGTTGCTTTCTGAAATGCTAGGCCTCATAGGCCAAAACATCTTTTGAAACACAAATCAATCAGTCAGTTCAAGGCGTTTTACCATGGGTAGTTAGACACCGAAATTGTACTTACATTGCCTTCATGATAAGAGTGATTCTGTTTCCTATCCTTGTGTCAGCCGCCATTTTGAAAGTTCTGTTGTTAAGGAGGTTCTGTTGTTAAGGAGGTAGCGAAAGAGAGAAGGAAGGAAAGAAAAATCGTTTTCTTTCCTTTCTTTCTTTCGCTATCTCCTCCGCATAACTATATAGATAAAAAAATTCCTCCGCAGAAGCATATTAGTTGCGGCGCTCCTCCATAAAAGCACACATGCAGTGTCTAACCACCCATGGTTTACTAGCTACTCACCCTCTGTGTAACTGAAAATTGATGTGTATTGAGTTTTCTTTGATTAGTCTTGATTGATGTTGGTACAATCTGAAAATCAAATTTGATAATACAATCATTGCAATATTGCAATGAGACTGTTTTGTTTTAAATCGAGGCTATATAATTAGTGTTACCTGGCCAACCATAAATCCATAATGGCTGCTAATCTGTCTATTTTTTTGACAGATTTGTGCAAAGTGTACCAGGGTGTTCACTCGGCTTCGTGATCAACGTATGACGTAAGAACACCCTGGGAACGAGGTTGGATAATACAGTAACGTGAATAATTTTACAATCTTATTTTGAAAATAATATAAAATGACATAAGAACTAAAATAAAAAGATTGAAATAAAATTAAAAAAATTAAACGAAACTCAATACAAAACAAAATACATTTTCAACTCCACTAGCAATATTAGCATATCCGATTTCAAGATATCATGAAAGATGTAAAAGTTCATGGCCTATTAATCCGAAAATATTTGTTTATTTTCTCCTTCTTTCTCGTATCTCCGTAGCATTTTAAATTTGTGAAATGTAGTGCTGTTCCTCGCGGAGATTCGATGACATTGCATCTTTTGAATATTGGGTTCAACTTCGACAACTCTAACTCGCACAGGAGACATAAACTTGCTTGAGTTTTCTGCAGTGATAATAGTGGGTTTATGAGCCACACAGAGGGCTTCATAAATTGTTCGAGATGTAGAGTAGTTTGAATTATCCATGTTCTTGTTCAAGTTATCAAGGATCAACTGTATGCTAAGCCAACTGAAGAACATGCTGTATCTTAGCAATATTGAGTAAAATATTACACACCTTGATATAATATTGGAACATAGCATGATCTGAAAACAAACGAAAACAAGCGGTCAGCTAACAGAACGTGAACAAAATAAAGCTCCTAGCAATTTAGAGAATGCGTCACTTGAACACTGTCGTTTATTCAATGGTTGAGTAACTTGGTGTAGGTAGTATTAATTTTCCAATTCCACTTGGGCTTTCTCAACAAAGTAATGACGCAAGCAACAACTTTTGTGGCTCGGTAAGGTATAAAGGCGACACGTATTACATGGTACAATCATCGCCAAAACACTGGGCACAAATCACAAATTGCATAGTTTCGAATTTTGATTCCGTGGCTGCCCATTGAAACAATGCTTGAATGAAATACCATACGACCTTGGCTAGGCAAGATTAAATTAGGGGGAGGGGGTTGGAGTGAGCCAAAACGAACATTTTCTGTTTGATATTTTTGGAAATATTACAAGCAAATATAAATTGGCCTGTGACCTGCATATTTTTGTACATAATAGCAGTCATGACTAGTCAATACTAGTCAATAAGTAGGATAGGTTGGGTCAGAGTGGGACAAATAGGTCATTGACAAATTCATGGAGGAAACTTTGCCTCAGCTTAACAAGCAACAAATCTATTGACTCATTTTTCCCCATTCTAACCCATTTTGCTTGATATGGAATATTATCTAATCCTCCTCTAACTTGGACAAGTTCGATCAAATCATTACTCGGAAAGAAACAATACTCACTGCTGGTTGTCATCTGTATATCTCCATCTAAAGGATTAATGACTCCAGGTATTGGAGAACCAAAAGATAATTTATCAATTCGATGTGAGAAATTTTGAGCTGAAACGAAAGTAAAAATTAATGCAAAACTTTTTTGTCAACTTTAATGTAAGAGTTTTCATCACATTCTACTTTGAATCTTTCGACGAATTCCTCTGGTATTCTCCCTCCTGTTTTCCAGCCCTATGTTAAGTTTTATAAATTCTTTCTTGGCATCATTTTTGCTATAATTTAGTTTTTTAAATGCAACCTATAATCGTTGAGCCTGCTTCTAACTAAGGCTCTTGGCCCTTCAAAGTCTTCAAAGTCAAATATAATATCTATACAAGACGTACCATCTTCAGAAACCAGGGCACTAAGATGAGCATGTCCTCGAGGATGAGGTATCGACCTGAAAAAGATTGAGATATTGTTGACAATGTCACCCCCGGAGCAATGAAGTAACACTAATACACTATGATAAACAATGTGAGATGTAAGATTCTCAGGAGGCTACATCTTCAAAACCTTGCCTCATTTCAAAGTTTACATAACTTTTTTTCTATTAAATGGAATCTTTTGCCGCATGATACCCCTTTACAAAACAACGATTTGCATTAAATTGAACCCTTAAATTATTGTTGTTGTTGTTGCTATTGTTGCACCAGGGACGAATGGGCTACCATGTCTTTTGAGGCCCATCAAAAAATTCTCGAAAATATCGAACACAGCTCCAATTTTCACAATCGGTTGATTAAATCATTCAATATGGACCCCTGACTTGCCTGGTTAGGTAGGGAGAGTCAAAATATTTACCACCTATCGTAGCATACGAAGAGCAAAGAGCACATTGATAATGTATATCGAGAATAGCAGTGGACGAAGACATGAACCGTGGGAAACTCCGCACTTCATGCTATCTAGTTCCGAGGGTTTGCCATTTACCTTGCAGAACTTCCTTTAGCTCGTAAATAATACATTTATAAAAATTGGAAAGAAACAGGTAGACAGTGTAGGATTGTAAATTTAGGGATTTTTTACTGTGAAGGATAAAGTGAATTTGCAGCTATTTGGTTTCGTTGCAAATCAAGAATATCTACGAAGTAACTAGGCTATTGGCTTGTTCGGTGCTATATCCTATCTACATTTCTGCATGCGAGTGAAACATGGACAATCTCAAAAGAAGCGTGGGCCAAAATGGAAGCATTTGAAATGTGGATTTATAGGAAAATGTTAAGGATACCGCATACAGCACATATGACGAATAAACTAGTATTAAAACAAGCCAAA
Source organism: Aurelia aurita (assembly GCA_004194415.1). Classification (NCBI taxonomy): domain Eukaryota; kingdom Metazoa; phylum Cnidaria; class Scyphozoa; order Semaeostomeae; family Ulmaridae; genus Aurelia; species Aurelia aurita. Next base: position 144,598 of record REGM01000028.1, on the reverse strand, counting down.
ACAACTAGATCCCTCAAATTGGAAATAAAGCAGAGGAAAATAAGATACTTTGGGCACATAATCAGAGCAGATAAATACAAAAAAAACTATTGACAGGACAAGTAGAGGCAAAAAGGGAAGAGGACGTCCAAAGAGAACATGGGTTAATGACATCGAACGGTGGACACAAAGGAGCATGAGCAAATGCGTGAGAGAAACATACAATAGAGAACAGTGGAGATATCTATCCGCAATCTACAAGAGGTAGTCGCGACGAACAGGTAAGGTAACTAGGTTATGGATTTTAACTACAAGTGCTACTTACTTTCCAGATGTAATATGGAAATTGCCAGCCACTTTATTGACATCAAGTGTACCATAAATACGACAAGAATCTAATGTTTCTCCTTCAAATTCTTTTTCATCCCTACAAATAAAACAGAAATAATATTTACATAAATAAAGTTTAGCAACTGCAACTCGTTTCTTTCTTGAAATTTCCTTCATACCAATTCTTAGCTGCACTAGGAAAAAGAGCAACTTGTTCAGTATTCTTGAGGATACAGGTCAGAATGTGGTGCTAGGAAATATCCAACATCTAAATGAAAGACGATCTTCCACTACATTCCAAATAATTCCGTTTAAATACTATGTCTTTTCTTTAGTACCATATTTTCATTATCTATCTCTTCTTTCTTATCCTAGTCATTGCAACAATAAAAAATTGTTTGATCGCACGAAGGCACAATCTTTTGGGCCAAAACAGATTGTCTGTATTGTAAGTTGCAACTTGCCCTCGCTTTTTAGACTTGATACAGTTTGGTTAAAAAAGATTTTCTTTGGGAAGCACTATTATCGAGTCATTGCCAAACTGCCACTGGCAAAATCTATATAAAGCCCAAAATCATGTAACCATACAGTAATTGAAGGATTTTGTGGTGTTATTCCAAAATAATGCAACCTATGTCTTACCGTGGAGGCATGTAGGTTGGTAATGATTTCCCTGCAGTAGTTCCATACATTTCAAATACGTCATTAATTGTCCTATATCCATCAGTTTGATGTTTGTATACCAGCCTGAAATATGAACAAATTACAATGGATTTAATTATGATCATTATCCCACAGTATGATACAACAGTATTGACATTACTTGACAAGCAGGGATATATCTCTAGGACATATAAAATTATGGAGGCATTATATATATATAACATTTCTACAAAAATGTCAAAAATTAAATTTTAAATCTATCTATAAATGGCTTTAATTGTTCTTTTAATATATCTTGACATAATTTAATATATCTTAATATATAATTTAATATATCTTGACAATATGTGGAAGTCTAATTCAGCTTTTGATCAACCAATGCGGACCTTTTTGTGACAGCCAAAACAGTTTCCATAGCACCACTCTGAAGATAATGATAGGCAATTTTTGCAAAATATTTTTGTTTAACAACTGAATAAACTTACTCTCTCCACTTTTGCTGTCTTTCCCCTAACTTGAAATATGTCTAAAAGAAAAAATCACGATGTTATTATACCAGCATGAGCAGAAGTTTCACTTCCCTGTCGATTGGGATTGCATAACAAAATTAAAATGCATTGTATATAATATATAATTTTGATTTGATAGGATGAATACTGGTTCCAACTCTTCAATTTTTGAGATGTCTATTCTCTTTATACTTTCCTCTATGAATTCTGCTAACTGTACCTGTATTTAGATTGCATATTATCCCAGAATTCCATGTTTTATACCGAAAACAAATCACAGTTTTTTATTTTATTTTAATTTTATTTTTTGTGTTTTTCATTGTACCAGCACCTCTAAGGGGACCATTATGGAATTAAGGTCATCTTGACCTTTTAATGCTATCCCTGCCACTGAAATTAGGGGTGTTTTTCTTTTACGTTTTTAACATTATATTAACATTGTATTAGACATTATATTTTAGTATTGTATCTATTTTTATATCTTATAACTTGTAAATATTTGTGGCAAATAATACATACATACATACATAGAAACTGGCATCTTTTNACATATATGTCTTCTATTAAGACTTGTCATCATCTCTCCTGATCATGGTATGGTCTTATAAACCATGTTTTATACCGAAAACAAATCACAGTTTTTTATTTTATTTTTAATTTTATTTTTTGTGTTTTTCATTGTACCAGCACCTCTAAGGGGACCATTATGGAATTAAGGTCATCTTGACCTTTTAATGCTATCCCTGCCACTGAAATTAGGGGTGTTTTTCTTTTACGTTTTTAACATTATATTAACATTGTATTAGACATTATATTTTAGTATTGTATCTATTTTTATATCTTATAACTTGTAAATATTTGTGGCAAATAATACATACATACATACATAGAAACTGGCATCTTTTTCTCTGGGGAGTCTGATGTTTTAAAAGACTCCTAAAGGCACATTTTCATTTGAGCAAAACATTTTCTGGGTGGATTAAAAAAAAGTTGAAAGACCTTCAACTTATAGACGATGGGTTTTTTCGCTAGAGAGATCCTTTGTCTGATCTGTGCAAGCTCAGGTATCACTTTTCTCAAAAATGTTTCGCTTTTCACTCCAAGCCTTTTAGGCGAAAAGGCGCCTTGAGGTTGCAAATGCTTTGAAGAATGCAGTGAAATTGTTAATAGACAAACCTCTTCTAACTTTAGATGGGATTCAGTATCAATGCTTGTACCAGAAAGATCAAGAACATCAGCACCAATGTCTAGAATGAGAAAAATCACATTTCAATTTCAATTCAATTTCATGTAATATATATTCTCAGCAAATGAACTTTAATTACAATGATACTACATTAATTAGGCGCTAGGAAACTAAAATATTGTTATTACAGATACATTTTTTTTAATACAATGCATCTTAAAAATACTTGCTGAAGAGGACAAATAGAAATAACTCAGAAGAGAGCTTTCAAGGCCATTTTCACTGTAGCTAAACATTATATTTTGACATTAATATTTATAGAACTGCCTGCCTTTTTAATCTACTGAAAAATGTGATTTTATGTACAGTATATTCTGCAAAGGACTGCCTTGTCAATGCTTTCTCTACTCCTCTGTTATCACTTAAACATTTGATGATAGATTGTTGATAAACTAGTCAAAGGATTGCAACTGTTGATCAACTGTTGATCAACTGTTGATCAACTAGTCAAAGGATTGCAACTGTTGATCAACTGTTGATCAACTGTTGATCAACTAGTCAAAGGATTGCAACTGTTGATCAGCTGTTGATCAACTAGTCATTTGATGATAAACTAGTCAAAGGATTGCAATAAGTGAAAAATTGAAATAATTTAGCTTACCATCACATTTCATGGCAACTGTTATATCAACGTTTATGCTTATTTTGCTGGAAGTAACGAAAAAAGGCATGAATGTTGGAAAGCAAATAAAGCTATATAAAGATCAACAAAAGGTCATCAGTCTAATGCATAGGGCATAAGGTCATAGAGCATGGGAGAGGGGAGTAACATACAAAGTCTTTAGCTACAGTGCATTTGATCAAGCAAAGCCCAGGGGAGGTAATTGACTTTCATTAGTACTGCCCGCCCACTAACAAAGGAATAAACAACCACTAGTGCCTGCCCACAAAGTAGTAGTGCCTGCCCACAAAGAAATACTGTTTCACCTAGCTCTAGAATTTTCTTCTCTAAATGATAGCCGGCTATAGAAAAGATTGGTGAGAAGTATACTCCAAAACACAAAAATTGCACTGAGCAACATTGAAATAACAACCACTCTAACAAAATAACCTTTTTGACAACCGGTTCTAGAAAAATTGCGTTGTTTCAATACCCAGCACTAGAAAAAAGAGGTGAAAATGATACCTGGAAAGGAGCGCACATCCTGTCAGCAAAATAAACTAAGTTTCCCCCCCCCCCCTCCAGGCCAGAAAATCTACAAATCTTCTAAATTTTCCAAATGCAGATGAAAAATCTTGAGAGATATGAAAGACTGCAAGAATTTTAACAAGAATCCTTGATCAATTTTTAGAATTCTCAGGCAAGAATACAATGTTACAGTGCAAAACGTTGTTAACGATACTATTGTGCACAAAGCCCTACTGTATACACTTCAAAGTATTATAAATACCTATCAGCATCTTGATCAACTTCATATGTGTATTTCAATTCAGTTCCTCTGTAGTAGATGAACTCTGACATCATGAGAATACCAATAAATGCAAAGACCACAACTGACACTGTAAAAAAGACATTTGATTTGAAAGAAATTATAAAATTCTGTAACCATAATTGCATGAGGTTTTAAGCATATAAATTTCAATATTCATAATTATCTTAATTTAGTACAATATTCTTTTACTTGATTTAAACATCACAAATGTTTCGTTATTGGGGAGGGTGACCAATCCTCGCTGATATTTCCCAGCTGAAATGAAAACAGTTTTTCTGCTGAGGGTCTGAAAGTTTTTCTTTATAATGCACGCCAAATGCATTCAGTAGTGTGCAATTTTGAGATAACAATGAAGAAACAATAGGTCTATTGTTATCAAGACAATATATTTTGGCTTTGGTGCAGTAGGAGGAGAAGAACTGGAGAAGACCACGATTTTGAATGACGTTATAATTTATCTAAAACCTCAAATACCTTAAACTACCTCAAAGTCTGTACAAAAAATAATGCACTATTTAATGAATTATTTTATTAAGTATTGTTGTTCATACCAGTGCCCCCACTTGCACTTTGTTCTTGATAATCTTGAGGAACTTTTGGGAAGGCATCCAATGTTTGTAAAGCCTGCATGGACGGTCTCTTTCTTTGCCGTAGCTTTCCACTGATGCTTTCCATTGTAGAGTTGTGTGGTGTTTATCTCTTTGAAGTTATATCTCGGTCAGTTCGTCGTGTGTCTTTCCTGAGTAGCCAAATAAAATGATTTTTCAAGAGATATGTTTTTCAGCTGTTTGTTTTCATTCCACCATGTTTAGGCCACGAAACAATAGCCTCGATGTCGATACTGCGAAAACCTCAGTTTCGTTTGGAACCATTAATACGATATTATTGATATTGACAGCGACAGTTGCTGAAAGGTTTGTCATTATAAGCTGTTCGCAAAACAATCATTGCAAGATTCCTTGATTCATCAACATTGTCGAAGAATCCGAATTGACAAAAAACTAGAAAATATTGTAGTATGTTTCAAAATTTGAAAAAAAGGTAGTAGATAAAAAAACTGTAAAATGTCAACATTTGAATCCGTAACAAATCGTTAAAACTAATTTGATCTCAAAAAGTAATTTCTTGAATAAATTTTTAAATTACGGTAAATTTTCTTCGCGCTCACCCTTCACATGTAATCGAACATTTGAAAAGTTTGCTAAACAGGAAAATAGGAAAATAGGAAAATAGGAGCGCTTCCGAAGAATCTATAACTTCACTACAGTTGACTACAGTTCGATAGCTTGAAAGCGCGTAACAGAACTCTTTTCTTCCAAAAGAAACTTTTGTTTGAGCAAAATGCCTATTTGGCGATGCTCAGTACATGCTTTAAAGTTCGTAAATTTGCTGTTTTAATTTTAGTCAGGTCAGTCAAAAATGCTTTGAAACTGTCTCCAGTGTCGACAAATGTCTTGACATTGTTTTGAGTGTGAATTCTGATACTTGTGCTGAAGGGCTACCCTCCCCTTCGGTATAATATTGAAAATTGAAATTGAAGTACTTTGGAAATTTTTAAACGACGATAAATTAATTCTAAATTTAGAGCATTAACAATTCAAGAAACTCATATAAGAAACTTTTGCGAGCAAAAATGTCCAAAAATTTAAGAAGCTTGCTAACAGCACCGGACCTAAATTTCTTATAAAAAATGCGTGTAATATTGCTCAAAGCTACGTTTAAAATTTCAATAAAATCTCTGATTCAAGCAGACGAGCAAGAGGAATAAATAAACTGCTCATAAGCTAGTGCACAACACACACAATCACATATGTGTAGAAACTCTAAATCGATTATTTTTTAATACAACTATAAATACTTGAAATATAATTTTTAAACGATTCTAGTATATTTATTTTTAGAAGAAGTTAAATTCTCAAGAACAGAGAATAATTCAATCCAAAACATCGAGCGAACCAATGAATGCATACAGTAAAAGCCTGCAGATAAGAACCACAGCCTTTTAGAGCCTCTTATCCAACCATGATCCTTTGCATGCTCTGTTTTGTGAAAATGAACATTTTTGTGGTCTACGAAAATGGCTGCTTCAATAAAAATCTACGCGCAAAGGCTGCTGGTTGAACAAGGGCCTTTAACCTTCAGGCTAAAATTTTGGACGAATATTTTCTGAACTGTGTAAAGACTGCATTAAAACTGGAAAGAAAGATGTTTCAAATTGCCAGATGCACAAAGCATGCAATTTATATGGTTTTTAATAGTATGTGACTTCTTTTATGTATTATTCGTAAATCTTGAACCCCAAAATTAAGAACCTTAGCCAGGCTGAGCTCAAAAGCGGTTGTTTTTATATGCAAGTTTTTACTGTATCTTACGACGGTTTTGTTACTGTATTTTTTAGTTAACGCTGTAAACGGTATCTGCATAATACGCAACCTCCTACATCCCATGAAAGCTCTATTTATCCATTCTCAATAGTTTGATCGTTCTTGTTAGCGAATAGCTTATTCGGAAGATTTCCTAAGGCCCCAACTTCAGATGCCCCCAAAAAGTAATGTTGGAGAGTAAGAGTGCGAAAAGGGCCGTTTCCCAAGTTTTCGGAGAGTCAGCAGGGTGTTGGAACAAAGAGAATTTTAAAGGGTGGAGATCCCAATTATTTTTCAGTCCATATATGTTTCTCCACGAGCCCCACTTTGGTTTTGTGCCCCAGCACCACGAGCCTCTCGGAAGGCCTGCTAGGGCCAGCATTATTATTAGTTCATGTGTCAGGTACAAGTGGAATTTTATTTTGTGCGGTAAGCGGTGCAGAACGTAGTCAAGCATTACCGATAAAAACAAACGAAAATGGGTTCAAGAGAGCTTTCACGGTCATTTGAACATATCTACATTCTAAAACGAAGACACTACACAACATACGCAAGAACTATTATCGACACTACTGCAAAAAAGCACTTACAGGGAGCCTACTCGTGTCATTTTGTCCAAATGTAGCATCAAAGATCTCGACATTTTCGTAAAATCGCTTGTAACATGAGCTCGATATGACCAATTTTGACCAATTAAATTTTTCATGATACCTAAGCACTGAACTGTTCATCTGCTCGAAAATAATTCATGAACAGTTACAAAGCTACAGGCTGATAAACTTCCAAAAGTTTGTGGAAACCAGCCCATAAGTTCGTGGAAATTGTTCCACTTATTCATAATTTTGCCAACAAATTTTTGGAAGTAAGGCTAAACGATGCAGAATTAGGGTTATTTTGTTTCTTCTCTCTGGTTACTATATTTCTAATGGACGTCATCAGTTCTCCCATGCCCCTCCGAAAAGTTGCCACCCCAGATTTTTCTTGAAGGTTGTTTTGGATAATTCTTAACTCATTTTCTAAACAGCAAGCAATAATAACATTTTGATTTAGTTACCCTGGGTTCCAGCGGGCTATATGCATCGTGTTTCCTAAGTTAAAGGCTCTGTCTATTGTATAGCACTAGAACCCAGGAAAACTATTTACTCTACAAGCAGCAAACACAAAAATATCTACAGATAGCGTAGAGTGGGGCAAAACGGGTCAGAGCAGGTCGAAATGGGTTACTTCGTTCTTTGCTTCTAAAACGGAGGCAAAGGATCCTTTGTTGTAAATTTGCAGCTTCTTCAATGAACAAAATTGTCTTTGTTCACGTTAGAAATTGTTTATTTAAAGCACAATAACAGTGAAAAACATAAATTTGCTAATGACCTATTTTGCGCCACTCTCACCCATTTTACCCCCACTTTACCCTACTCTACCAAACAAGGGTAGATTTTACAACAATAGAATCAGTTGCTTTTGATTGAAACGCATTTAAAAGCGATCTCTCAAGCAACAAATCAAAATAAACGAAACTGCAAAAGATGCCCGGAAACCAGTGTGGCTAACTGTCTTGTTGTACACGCGAAAAAGGCATTTTCAAGGGGATTCATGAGAGATCGAAAGAAGAAGGATAGATCTAAAATATCTGCCTTGAGGATTTTATTTACCTAACTCAGAAGCTGAATGGTAGACGGTGCATTTCTCATACATTTTCGGTGTAATTCAAACACGTAATACCCGGCTTCTGAGGAGGATCAATAAAATGCCGAGGCAGATGTTTGGATATATCCTCCTTCTTTCGATATAAACTCAGGACACCTAAAATTCCCTTTTTCGCGTGCACAACAAGACAGTTAGCCACACTGGTTTCAGGGTATTTTGGCGATCACTAATCGCTTTGAAATTGCGTTTCAATCAAAAGCAACTGATGCTATTCTTACAAAATCTGCCCTCTACCACCTAAAATACGGCAGTTTCTATTTTCCACAGCAGCTTCATATACTATGGATCTTCGTCACTGCGAAGGACTTTTATATACGTGCATGCTGGTCTGATTTGCTAGGCCTAAGTGTAACAACATTCTGCAAACTGTCATGTAGTTCTTTAGCACGTGCTGATTCCAAGATGGCGTAGTCATCATAACTTTCGCTGTTCACTGAAATGGAAGTTTAAAAATGTGAATTATCAATCATCTCGTATATTTTTCTTTAATCAATTAATCAATTAGCCAATCTCGGTATGCTGGTCGGTAAATGATTAGACTTGTTTCAAGTCTATTTCATGAAGTCCGTCTGACCGATCCCTTTCCCATAGTTCCCGGATCTGCCATTCCAACATTCCGTTCCGTAACGGAATGTTGGAATGGCGGATCCGGGAACTATGGGAAAGGGATCGGTTCTACAGAGTAATATTGACCGAAGCGACATCATTAAGTCAAATAACACAGGGAAACAAGGGACCCCAGATAATCAAACTAATAGGTCACTCAATTCAACGTCATAATCATGATGAGCGTAACGTCGCATTTCTTCGGATAGTGGAATGATGACTCAGTCGCATTCTTCAACGCAGTTTACATATTTAGTTACATACTGAATACTGAATACTGTATATAAGAACACAAGGAAACAAGGGACCCCAGATAATCAGACTAATAGGTCACTCAATTCAACGTCATAATCATGATGAGCGTAACGTCGCATTTCTTCGGATAGTGGAATGATGACTCAGTCGCATTCTTCAACGCAGTTTACATATTTAGTTACATACTGAATACTGAATACTGTATATCTAGTCGCAGACAAACAGTTTCTGATGTGTTAAAGATTGCACTCAAAATGATGTTGTCAAAAGAATCGAAAACTAGCAGTGAGTTTTGTGACTTAGTTATCGAAAAAGTCAAACTGGAAGAAGAAAACAAACTTCTAACACAGTAAGCACAATGCAAATAAATAACTTACGCAGCATAGGTATCACATCTTTAGAAAAGATTGCACAAATGGTTAAAGCGTCTTTGGTTTGATTTAATGGCTTGAAAGGAATTTCAGGTACTTTGCTATGATTGTATTTTGACAATTTTTGATATCTTGAATATTTTCAGAATCACAGCGCTTTTCTTTTTATTGAAATTCAGGGAAAGTTTTGAAAAAATTAAAATAATCGTAAATCCAAAATTAACTAATAGAGGAAAAACAGCACAATTTTCACGAAAACCATAGCTTATGAAGGTCTATAATATGGCGGTAAGCACAAACTGAAGTTCCTTTTAAGCCATTAAATCAAACGTAAGATGCATTAAAGGTAATGTGTCCATATATAAGGCCAGCGTATACCCAACCTGTCAACATCCATCAAATTCTCGGCAAATGATTGGTTGATATTCAAACTGATCACATGAATAGAGAAAATTGCTGCAATGCGTGATTGAAAAGAAATTTTAATTGATCACATGCCTTGCTCTGGGAGGCCTACTTGTATGGACACATTACCTTTAACAATTTGTGCAATCTCTTTTGAAGATTCGACGCCTATGCTAAATCTAAATAACACCTTTTCACAGTGAGTAACAAAATCATCCTAGTTTAAAAGGCTATAAAGCTGGATTTCCACAATATGCAAAATATCGCACATGCTACATTCCTGTTGTTCTCCAACAATGGATTTTGCTCTTTGATTGACGTTCTTCGGAGTTAGCCAATCAAATCAGTTGAAATGTAGCGCGCGCGCGACAATATGAACCTAGTGGAAATCCAGCCTAATTTCTTTGTCATTTCTGTAGTTAGCTTGGTAAACGTTTGTTGAATAGGTAAGGTAACAACCTGGGGGGGCACTCGCATAATTTTGGGTAATGGGAATTCGCCGCTGTATGTGTCCAGTTTTTTCGTATAAATCAGCTCAAATGGGGTAGTGTTGGGGAAATTTTGGAATATTCAACCTAGATAGGGTATCTTTAGAGAAGTATATTGAAAAGCTATCTTCATTGGTAGCAGATTAAATTAGCTCAACAGAATATTCAACCTATTTTCTCTGTAGGCTTCAAATATTTAAAAACGTTATTTCAAATGGCTATTAAATCTTTATTTGGACTTGCTTCCTAATTTCACTGTGCTTTAGGAATTTGCTTAGGCCAAACGCCAAAGCTCTGGTTTGGAGGTCGAGACAAATTTAAACTTTAAAGAATAATATTCCAACTTTGGAAGGACCAATATCAATAAACAAGGTACCTATCTTAATGTTAACTTTTTAGGATTAGATTAAAAGTTATTGCGAATTTATTGAAGCTAAATTGGCATCGCTAGCCCTGATCAAATCTGTTACCTTTTATTTGGGACACTTGGTACATTTTTGAAATTCTTTATATAATTTAGGAGCTTATGATTATTCGTTGAATAACACAATTATTTTCTCCAAACAGGAGACTGAAGGAAAGCAAAAAGAACGAAGAAATCGAAAAAGTCAAGAACAAAAAGCTCAAAAATGATGTAAATTTTGTCACTAAATGTTTCAAGATAATAAATATCGAATGCTATGAAACTAACACTGACTTGAATAAAATAGAATGAAATAATAAACCAAATGGAATGATTCAAATGGTCTGCTACAGCTAAAACACCAACGAACATCGACATTATATTTTATTATTTTCATCGACATCGTCAATTGGCGAAAATAAGGATTTAGTGAAGCTAGGCAGATCTTTGTTCCCACTGCGCGATGATTCATTGAATTGAACATTCGCTGGTTCCCACGGAACTATCATCGCTTTCCTCATCGCCAAGTTTTCAAATGCGGAAAATTCATCTTGCACTGGGAACGACATTTTGACTGCAAAGCCTGATTTTTACGACCAATATGCAAATTAATGTTATTTTCTTCTTGGTTATCACAAAATCCAAATTTAGGACTATTTGTTCCACTTGTAAAAACTAGAAAACCGGGCTAGGAACCTTTTTCACTTAATTTCGTAGATTTGACATTAATGGAGTATATTAAATCCTCTGGTTTTGAGGCAACCAGTAGTTTTGACTTTCTTCCTCCATAAATCAGCAAATATTCATCAGATTTACACAAACAAGGTCTCCAACGCTAAGTTGAAATCTCTGGAACGACTGCACTTTAGCAGACCAGCTTTATGTCATATCTCTAGGGAACGTATTTGATCAAATACCCTACTTACCCTAACTAAACCCTAACTAAACCCTAACTTACCCTAACTAACCCTAAAAACCCCTTTTCCAAAACCTAACCCTGACCCTAACCCTTACCCCATGAAACATAACTTGCCGAAATTGAAAGCTGGTCCGCTAAAGTGCAGACTAGCCAAATCTCTTCTATTGAAAAAATAGGAAAATTGGATTCATGGCTGTTCCGCAGCAGCAGTTCCGCAGCAGCAGTTCAAATGGCGCACATGTTTTTGGGACACCATGTATAATGAAACAAAATATTTATTTATATTCATAGACGCTATATCATACGATACATGGTCAGCTAAAGCTACAGTTTAACAAAAGATGATTAAATACAATATAAAAGTACTAAACAGATATTACAGCTGTACTAGTTCAAAAATGTTAGAGATAGATCATTGATTATTGTTATCTAAGCTAATGCGTTTGGCGTAGATGTCGTGAAGAAATTCAGAGAATGTTTGTAGAAGAAATTCATCTTCATTTGACATTAAATATATAAGCTTTTGTTGATCAGTAGGTATACTATTGAAATTGGGGCAGACGTTTTGAGTTTTATTAAGGAACACTGTACGTTCAGAGACACACTTTTGGCATGAGAGGATGAAGTGTGTTTCGTTTTCTACTATGTTTTGGCAGGATTTGCAGAACATAAAGAAAATATAAAGAAAATGTAACAAAATATAAAGAAACTACATTTATTTCGACTTCCTTCATTTTAGAAAAAAGTTAAGGAAGATGAGATTAAAGAAATGCTTGGCATCTCTAGTGAACAACAAAAAATCATCAGTCTCTTGCAGAGGAAAAAACAAGACGAATTGAAGGTGCTGGAAAAACTAAAAGATGAATTGGCGGAAAGAATTAAGAACTTGGACGAAGAACTGGAAAATTGGAAAAAGAAATTTGACGAGGTGGAGCAAAATCGTGCGAAACAAGAGACGGAGCTTCAAAAGCTACAAAATGAGATAAAAGAGCAAAAAAAGAAAGCTGATCACTTGGGACGAAAGTTTGCTTTGCAAGAGAAAGAGAAAAATAAACTTTCGGAACAAATCAAGAAGCTGAGAGTTAGTAAAGGGATTGTTAAAGACATTGAGGATGTTCAAGCCGAGGATTTGGAAAAGATAATAGTAACAGTCATAACAATAATAACAATAATTATGCATATATTTATAGTTGGATAGAATTAAATAGATTTAACAACAACAATAATAACAATTTGAATTTAACTGAGGAAGATTTTAAATCGAAACGGTTGCACATAAACATTTTGTGTTTTTATATTCTACTTTCTGCATATTTTGTTGATGCTTTGGCTGGCTTACAGAATAATGAAAATTATAAAACATTTATTTATAGTTGGCTAAAATGGTGTATGTACTAAATTTTAATCGTACTAATTTCTTTCAGCAAATGCTCCTCTGTTTGGAAAGAGAGTTCAAAAGAATCTATATTTTCGACTAATTGGGACTGAACTTCGTGTCTTTCATTTATGTGTCTTGGAATCTTTCTAACGTAAAAGCAAGAAGACTTAGAACTTTGAAGACAGAAAGAGCTCGTTTTCTCACTTGTAATCTTGCGGTTGTTCTCGCTGCTGATTGGTGTCGACTAAAGGTGCTGTGCCGCAGAGGTATAATCCTCTGACTCTGCAGCCATAATATAGTTGCAGCAGTTTTGTTCCTCGCGGTTTCCATGTGCCCGGTTTTCCTTGTATCCCTGTGTCCTGCAACAACAACAACCTTCAAGGCCCCAGGGACACAGGGAGGAATAAAACTGCTGCAGGACAACTACCGGGTTTCTTAAAGCCAATGAAAATACCAATCTTCTAGCTTTTTCATATGCTTATTTCCAGATAAATCTTAGTTCAGCACAGAGGTAAAGATAACAAATTAAAGGGGCGGTAGCAATACTATCAAAGTGGCAAGCCAATTGTCTGGAAAATAGATCTCTAGAAACGCCGTAAGAAGTAAGATGAAAACCCTTTAAATCTTGTTTAAAGGAAACCGCTATTCTTATGAGCTTGTACTTAATTCAACTATGATTCAACTTACGGGTGGACACAGAAAGATGTTAGAGAATTCATTTTTTTTTCGAAAAGGAATTAAACTTATGGGTCTGGCTGTAGTGGTTTAAGGCTGGAGTTTGTGAAATTGTGAAGAACCACGAATTAAAAAGTATCCAACGAGGACCTTGAATTGTCGTACGATTCAAGCACGATTCAAGTGTCATGAGCCCGGGGGGGGGGGGTACATAACATGTTGAGAGTACGGGTATGTGCCGCCCATATGGGTGGGTCTTGGGGCCCGAAATTCTCTAAACAAGGGTCATTTTTCGGCAGATTTTCCTTAGACATGGGTCGGTTTGGCTGAAATCGGCAAAAAATCTTTGATAATGGGTCGTTTTCCGCCAAAGTCGGTACGAAGGCGAATGTTGGAAATTAAATGAGGGTAGCTTTCTGAAAACCGGGCGGCCGACCCCTGTACATCCAGCTATGATGCTTATAGCGCCCTTTTTAAAGGGAGTACAAAGACCAGCAGCCTTTGCCATCGTTTGTTGTTGTTTTTGTGAATTTCGTACAGTCAGTTATTCGGGAAGCTGTGCAGAGCAAGTCCCTGACTGTGCGCAAAGCATGCTGGTCTTTGTACTCCCTTTAATGTTCATTGCTATCCTAGCATTATTATTGCAGATATTTTCAGTCTCCATTCAAATAACATTAAGCACTCAATAAATGGTAACGCAACTTACCTAATAGGACTGGTGGCTTGTAAGACATCGCTTCGCCATCTAGTGAAAATTCCATTGAATTCGGTGCTGCATGTATCCCAGATGACAATTCTACAAAAGATAGTATGTAGCATGAGTAAGCTACCACAGTTGGCAAAGTAAAATGTGTTCTTGCAAGGAATCGCTCCAGGGAACTTCAGGTCTCCAACAATTTTTGCGACAAGTCAGCTGCACTACTCAGGCGCAATAGACCTTAACAGACCTTTTCATAGATAGTGGTCAGTCCATAAGTCGGTTGGGTCCAGCCTCAACACTCCTCAGAAGTGTTGAGGCTGCACTCAGGCTATCAGTCCGAGGCAAAAGGCTGCATGTCTCAAAGAAAGTGGAAAGTAGATCGTAAAAAAATGAGCCTGGGAAACATCGCTGATTGCTGAATAAAGTTCGTGCATTGCTACTGATTACTGATAAAGCACGTAAGTGGGAAACATTTACTAGTCTCAAAGAAAGAGAGGCAATAGGCTGCTTTCTTTCAAAATATAGTTGAAATGCTCAGTCCCGGGGGTTGTGGTGTACATAACATGTTGATGGTACGGGTATGTGCCGCCCATAAGGGTGGGTTTTTGGCCCGAAATTCTCTAAACAAGGGTCATTTTTCGGCAGATTTTCCATAAACATGGGTTCATTTGGCTGAAATCGCCAAAAAAGTGCTAAAAATGGGTAGTTTTCCACCAAAATTCATCATAAAAGTGGGTGGCTTTCCGAAAACCGGGCGGCAGACCCCCGTCCATCCACAAGTCATGTACCCCCCCCCCCCCCCGGGTGTTCAGTCTCCGAAAGGTCTGTAGAGTCGTCAGAGAATATGAAATCGGATCTCTGGCCCCTTTACAACGTAAACAAGTCTTCTTTTTGCTTCGGTGTTTAGCCTTCATCAGAGCCATGCGCTTGTAAGTATTAGTCGTACTTTATCAAGGAAATAAAGGGGAGATAATAGCCCAGAGGGCTAGGAAGATTTTTTGAGAGGAAATATTGTCCTACAGGGGCAAAAGTTTGGGTACAATGTTTACATAACGACGAGTATTTGGTATTCGATTTTGAAAAATTGGTATATGGTCAACTATTCATTTTCGATAATTTGGTATACACAAATGGATGGGTTTTTGGAGCTTGAGCGGAACCTCGCTAAACAAATATAACCAAGAACTATCCTCTCAGGGTTCGGATATTCCAAAAATATACTTACTTGAAAGAGTCATATGTACTTTCTTTGACGCAGAAGCAACAATGGCGGCTTGAAAAGCAACACCCCTTGTCTGTACACCACTTTTTTGTATACTTTTTATGAGTGCTAATCCACTCATCTTGCTTTCGGTGATCAGTGTCTGAAAGAAAATAGAAACTGCCTGAAACTGAATGGTTTCGGGAACTGTATACAAATGGAGCTTAAAAAGCTGCCTGTGTGTGATTGCTGAACAAATACAGTATGGTGTGTACGGGTAATAGAGCAAATACAGGGGACATAAAAAGTCATAAATACAGTAGCCGGTTGAGGTTAAAACCACACAAATTTGCTACTTCGGGTGTGTTTGATTGGTAATTCCAAACCTACCAAATTCTGAAAACAAAAGACTTCGCAGGGACCGAAATGTATTTCCCAATCAAACGGGAATCAAACATAAAGATCTTGAAACAGTAGGTTTCGGATTCACTACCAGGGTTTGCTAATGAAAGCGAGTATGTCTACAAAGTATGCCAAACCTTCTGCCTTTTGGAGCAGAAGGTGCAGAAGGCCTTCCAAACCTACCAAACCTATCGTTTTGAGAATTTTTGGAGTCAATCAAACGCAAATTCCGAGTCTACCAAGTCTACCGTTTTCAGAATTGGTACCAATCAAAGACACCCTTAGTTTCTTTTCATAAAAATATGGATAGGTTAAACTTATATATTTGATGGCTAAAAAGCTTGTTTTTGAGATTTCTCTGTAGGTAGATTGAGGAGACTGTTTTCCGATAATAGATCCATCATAATAACAGACATCTTCAAATAGCATACACAGTAGACAGATGTTAAAACTTGGCGCATTTCGTTCCATCCTACCTACCTTTCAACAAAATTACGACCAACCACTTTGCAAGCTGCCCACAAGAGAACAAGGCGGTAACATTTCTTTACTTTGGAGATAAAAGTGAAAAGCCGAAAAGATTGGAGAGATAAGATTCTGTAAGATTCACATGTAAAAACTGCTAAATCTGGCTTGAGTCCAGACAAGCAGAATGGGATGTCTTGTTATGTTATATAACTTATGATGATTTTAAAGGGTCTGTTTCAACCAGCATGCACAGCGCGTGTTATCTCTTCGTTGGCCATTAAAAAGACCCTTTAAGTGATACATAGTCGATGCTGGACACCTTTATGCATTCACCTGTTACTTACTTATTACTGTTTCATTGTCGTGCTTATCAAACTTCTGCTCTGATGTAAGTGCATCGCGGCACTGTTCAGAATTTGCAGGGGCGGTGGCGTCTCCAGGGGGTGGGCCAGGGGCGGATCCAGCATTAGAGTTTGGGGAGGGCCATTTGAAGAAAAATGGGGGTCTGGAGGCGAAGCCCCCAGGAAATTTTTTCGCGACCACGCCCTTTAAACCCTCGGAAAACATGGGCAACGCCCTTGCTGCTTTATTTTAGATCATTTTGCTCATCATTTAATACTTACTTTTCCTGAAATACAAACTAGCATTTTTTGTGCAAATCTAAAGGGCCGTCAATTGGGAAAATGAGGGACCATAAAATAATTATCACAAGCATCAGCTAGAGAACGTTTATGGCTGAAGAAAGCTCCACCAACTTAGAAGTAAAACATTTGCCACAAAAAGAGTTATACAGAGTGTTCCACGTTTGATCAAAAATTGAACAATAACGATAAAATGAATTTTATGTGTCACCAAGGAGTCCTTGGTGACATAAGCCTGTCCCTAAGACCTACGAGCTTTTGTGCGACAGCTAAAGCCAAATTCTCCTGAATGATTTGATGTGCAAAAAGCTCCATAGTGGAGGTAAAAGAAGGTTATCCAATGTCTTACCAGAGCGAACCAAATAGGACTTCGAAAGTAATTTTCCTGTAACAATTGTCAATAATCGCTGAAAATGCAAGTATCCAAAAACATCGAATCAAAACTTAACTGACGGGAGACTGAGTCATTTTAAAACTTTGCTCAACAGAATTCCTCAAAGCATTGATTTTACTAAACGTTACGCTATCAACAATCCTTTCCAGATCTCATTTGGTTTGCGCTGAAATAAACTAGAAACGAAACAAATAATTGCCCCATACTATACTTTCACTATCAATGCTATCGAGTAGCCTCTAGCTACAGCTTTCGCAAAAACTTGAACTTCAAAAACTCATAACTCCGTGAATATTTAGCGGATTTGCAAAATTGTAGTGTCTAAAATTAATTTCAGGTTCTTAGGGAAAGGTTTGAAACCCGTTCATTATTATTTCTTCAATATTAAATCAAAATGTAGAGCAATTTTTGGAATACCTTGTATCCAAAGGCATTTGAAAATTATATACAATTTCTAACAGTAAGTTACCTGGTTCCCAAACTGGAGTCACCCATCAATTCATTAAAGCTCTCATAACTCAGTACTTACTTTTTACAAGTGTCACGTGTATTCTAAACTGTGTTCTTTTTGGTTGAAATACTTTGGTCGACACTTTATAACTGTCACAACAGAAGACACAAGCTTTTACCATTATTAATAGAGCGAAATCTGTTATAAACTATCTTCAAGAGGCGGCTAGTGTAAAATGCAAGTCATGCAGGTTAATAAAACGCGGGTTAAATCGTGCGGGTCGAAACTAGCGGCCATGAGCACACTGGCTTTTGGCTTATAGCCTACTGATGTTGCAAGTATGATATTCCCCGATTACAGAATTACGTAGCGCATTGCGTAAACCACTGCTTTTTCAAATGGTTTCAAAGATATGTGTTTTGGCATGAAAATTTCCAAAGAATACGTTTCTTCTAAAGGTTTCTGATCGTCATAAAATACCGAACGAAGTATTGATGATCCTTTTGATTTGGGTTGGGGAGTTTTGAATGTGATTTCTGTAATGCTGTTAGCCCTTTTAACAAAAATAAACATCAATTCTATATCCAGAGCTTTAAAAATAGCCTAAGATTTAAGAAACTGGCTACCAAGCTGAGCATTGGATGCATATTGTCTATTGAATATTTTAGGCAATTTTTACTACCAATTCTTATGAGTTTCTTAGATTTTCAAAGCTCTGGATTTTTAAATCCCATTCAAAACCCCCCAAATCAAAAAGATCATCGATACTTCCTTCTGTATTTTATGACGATTAGAAACCTTTAGAAGAAACGTATTCTTTGGAAAGTTTCATGCGATAACACATATCTTTGAAACCATTTGAAAAAGTAGTGGTTTACGCAATGCGCTACGTAATTATTGGACTTGCTCCAAGTCTCATTCTCTGAAGTCTCATTCTCTGAAGTCTCATTCTCTGATCCCATCAGGGAATATTGTATTTGCAACATCAGTAGGCTGCAAGCCTAAAGCCAGTATGCCCATGGCCGCTAGTTTCGACCCGCACGATTTAACCCGCGTTTTATTAACCTGCATGGCCTGCGTTTTACACTAGCCGTTCAAGAGGCAAGAGCTAAGTTCGCTATCACTCTGATACTCTGATAAAGTGAATGAAGTACGTGATTTTCGATCTCGATCTCTACGCATTGAGATTTTCGTTCCGTTTCACATCTCTTTCAGACTTTTTGGTCAATTTTACATTAGTTTGTAAGCTTTTTATACTTGTAGTTGTGTCATGGTTACGTTTGATCCGTTTATTCATAA
>REGM01000028.1:80956-120779 GCA_004194415.1 Aurelia aurita | reverse complement strand
TTTTTTCTAAATCGGCTTTCGTTTGGGGGGAAAAATTCTGGAGCCGGGTAAAAATGTTTTTTCTTTGGTGGGCACACCCCCGTACAATTGAAAGTCAAGTACCCCCCCCCCCCCCGGGGTCATTGCATTGCAATTCACAGTTTAATAGTTTTGGTTAAAGCAAACATTTTTGGTGGGACCTTTAAGATTTATTTTTGTTTTTGGAACCATGTTCCTATTACTTTCAACGCACGACAATAATTATGTTCATCAAAAGCTACCGCAAATGCTCGCTTGTGTACACACAGTAACTTTCATTTATTTTTTACCAAAAATTTTGTAAACAATTTTGAATAATTAATAGCTCGTGCCTCATGTTTCCAACGTGAAGTACTTTTAAAATTATCATATAGATGTGCATCCTGGCATCAAGTATTGCAATATTTTAACCAAACATTTGTTCATCTTTGTCATGAATTTTCTGAGAGGATTTTGACCACAACATTGTTTGTTTACTTTTAGCTCTGAAACTCTGTAAAGCGACTCTAACCTGGAAATACTTGGCAGTTGATCTGTGCTGATCTGTGTAATCTGTGAGGACCGGCTTATAATCTGCAGCATAGTCATCAGTAGGGACTTCGAT
Source organism: Aurelia aurita (assembly GCA_004194415.1). NCBI lineage: Eukaryota > Metazoa > Cnidaria > Scyphozoa > Semaeostomeae > Ulmaridae > Aurelia > Aurelia aurita. The sequence goes on along the minus strand of REGM01000028.1, from coordinate 120,157 downwards.
TTCAAAACAAGCTCTTCAAGATGAGTAACTGATGGTAAAGTTTGTAAAGAAATCGAACAACGCCAGATAGGCATTAAACATGTTGTCATCTGCAAGCCAGGAGGGAAGGCCTGCCCGGTCTGATCAGACTCTAAACCTTCCGCGTGTCGTCCACAAAACATATAATAGGCCTTCAAAACACGCTTGAAAAGATGCTACTTACCTCTTTAAGTATGGTTCAGTGTGCTGATGAAGAAGAATGAAGAAGATGACAAATCTTTGGATGCAGCTCTCGATTGCAATCTAAGATTTTTGAATATTCTCTTCTCTTTCCTCGAAATATATTCCAGTCCGGCTTTGTTGATGTCTATCGTCTTCCAGATTCAGATTCCAGATTCCACGCTACCCGCTCCACCGCAGAGCAGTGGGCACTCCCACAATTGGGGTGCAGGGTTGTTCTGTACNAATAAAATGGAATATAAAAGCACACAGAGTCCCAAATTTTCAACCCTGGGGGGATAAAAGAGTACACCAAGGCGTTTTTAATTACATTTCTCAATGACAAGATTTGCCAAACTTGAGGAAGTGGAGGTATTTACCCTTTGTGGCTCGACTACTGGCACAAATTCTGTTTTCATTAGATATTCGAAAAATAAACATTGTTCAGCAATGTATTTCTCACAGGGGTTAAATTGTTTGATTGGTCCCATAACCATACGAAACAGGGGGACTGGAGAACAGCAGCCCCCCCCATGCTGGAAAAATTGGCAAAAATCAGTTATATTGGAGCAAAAGATCAGCCTCAAGTTGGGCAAAAATGTTTGCAAACAATGGACCTTTTTCAGGCAGCCCCCAGATTTTATCTTCCTGTACGCTTATTGGTCCCCTGCTGAGCCTGTACCAGTCTGGTTCCCTGGCGTTATTTTCAACTAGGGGGACTGGGCTCCATGGAAGAGGTCTAAAATAACAACAAATCACTTCCCTGGTGTCCAGGACTCTCACGCGAACGCGGTCAAGTTGACGCAGGGAACCAGGCTGAGCATGTACAGTATGATGCTGTGAAGGAGCTTTGCTTATCAAAAGACCACGTAAAAGGCACATGGTTGAATGAATAGATAAAGAGATTGTAACGTGATTTAAAACTGTATCAAACCACCAGAATCAAATTGCACCTGACGTCTTTCTCGACACACAATACAACCAGCCATGTGTGTTAATTCCAAAAAATAAAGTTGTTTGAGCCGCACGCTGTTGTTTACCATGACAAAGAAATCCGTAGAAACCCTTCTCACATGTTTTTGTTCTCAAGAAAGCATTGCCCCCCAAAAATCATAATTGTTTGTTCTCCTGCAAAATGGATGTACCCATTTTCCTATATATATATAATTTGTTTTGGCTTAATTTTTTTCACTCATATAATACTTCTATTTGAAGAATATAGTGTGAATCTTTGGTTAAATTAAGTTAATTCTAATATGCAAATAAACCTATTTCAAGCGAAAATTTTTGACGAATAAGCTGCAAAATAAGAAATTCTGATTTTTCTAAAAAGTGTCTGAAACTTTTTTGTCTGAAGTTTTTTGCACGAAACTTTTTGGATTGAAACATTTGGATGGAAGCTCTAAGAACAATCTGGCTCCTCCAAAACTTTCCATTTGATTCATAAGTGAGGCATAGGGGAGAGTGATAACAGAGAGTTGATAACAGAGATCACTTGCTTAGAAAATGTATGAAACAAGGTGCCGTATAATGCATTTTTACGGTAGGAAAATTTTTAAAATACAAATCATAAAGAGCTGTAGTGAGCTCTGGATTCCTCCATAATTCTATCATTTATTGCTTATTTAGCTTTTTACAGGTAATAACTTTAGCATATTATTCCAACAGGGATGTGCTGTTTTTCAGGGTTTCAGGGTATCATTATCGCTTCTGTTTTTTCTAGTGCTATGTATTGAAAGAAGACAAGTCTTCTTGAGCTGGTTGTCAGAAGGGGTTTTTATGTTAGCAGGTTGTTATTTCAATGTTGCTAGGTGTATAGGTTTAATTTTTATATATGTAACTGTACTTTTTACCACTATACTCTAGAGTTGGCTATCATTTGGAGAGACAATTCTGGAGCAGGGTAGAATTTTTTTTTGGTGGGCACACCCCATTGCTAATGAAAGTCAATTACTTCCATCTGTTGGGGAGATTACCTCACAGTGGCTGGTTTCGATGTAAATGGATTGAACTTGAGACAATAAAACCAGGGATTAAACGTTAACTGTTTCAGAAATAATTCTTTCGTAACAGAAAATATGCTCGATACAAATCGTATTCACGTCAATGTGGTTAGATCAAAGAGTTCTGGGGAGACCAAGAAAACAGATGGGTTGCTTTTGTTGTGGTTAAGTAACAAAATGACCCAAGGTACCGCCAAAATCTGCTCCGGGGGCAGGTTTTAGGGCTGTTTCTTAGTATATTCCTTCTTATGAAAATTAATATTTGCACAGCAGACCAAAAGTTTTTGAGAAATTCTTTTCCAGCCATTGCAATTCGCAGTTTAATAGTTTTGGTTAATTAAAGCAAACATTTTTGGTGGGACCTTTACGATTTATTTTTGTTTTTGGAACCATGTTCCTATTACTTTCAACGCACGACAATAATTTTGTTCATCAAAAGATACCGCAAATGCTGGCTTGTGTACACACAGTAACTTCAATTTAATTTTTACAAAAAATTTGTAAACAATATTGAAATATTATAGCTGTGCCTCATGATTCCAACGTGAAGTACTTTTAAAATTATCATTTAGATGTGAATGCTGGCAACCTATGGGATCAAGTATTGCAATATTTTAACCAAACATTTGTTCATCTTTGTCATGAATTTTCCGAGAGGATTTTGGCCACAACATTGTTTGTTTACTTTTAGCTCTGAAACTCTAAGCGACTCTAACCTGGAAATACTTGGCAGTTGATCTGTGTAATCTGTGAGAACGGGCTTATAATCTGCAGCATAGTCATCAGTAGGGACTTCGATTTCAAAACAAGCTCTTCAAGATGAGTAACTGATGGTAAAGTTTGTAAAGAAATCGAACAATGCCAGATAGGCATTACACATGTTGTCATCTGCAAGCCAGGAGGGAAGGCCTGCCCGGTCTGATCAGACTCTTAAACCTTCCGCGTGTCGTCCACAAAACATATAATAGGCCTTCAAAACACGCTTGAAAAGATGCTACTTACCTCTGTAAGTATGGTTCAGTGTGCAATGACTGATAAAGAAGATGACAAATCTTTGGATGCAGCTCTCGATTGCAATCTAAGATTTTTGAATATTCTCTTTTCTTTCCTCGAAATATTTTCCAGTCCGGCTTTGTTGATGTCTATCGTCTTTCTTCGAGTCGTGCAAGACCGTACCAACCATTGTACCGGAAGTAGACCTTGCAGTTTCTCGACCAATCAGGTTCGTTTGGTCTACAGAACATGTGGTCAGACTGTGCCTAATATGGGTAAGTTATGCTAATATAGAGAACACCACGTGGAGATTCCCTTGAAATATGTCACCCGCTGTTGAAAGACAATGCAAGGAATTTGCAAAACCATAACTTTTGTGTGCAAATTAAAGCTCCTTCGTTTGAACTCAAACAGATGCGTTTTCTTTTCCTTCACAGAGGCCTTGAGTTCCTTCTGAGAGAAAGGCCGCAATGGATTTTGCGGGCTCCTCGAAAGAGGAAGGGGGGGGGGGCGGGGGGAGTTTTTATGAGAACGAAAGAATTTTAGGAATTTTTACGAAACAAGGATTTTGCTAAAGGTCGACGAGATTTCAATGGAGTCATTTGCCCCTTGAGACGTGGGGGGGGGGTGCGAAAATACCCTCTAATCTAAAAAAAATGCTTATCAAAATGCTTCGGTGTACCTTCTTGCTCTCTAATTAGAATTTCCTCACGTTTCTTGATCGGATGCTGTAATTGTGCTGTTTCAGCTCTGTCCAAAGATCAGACAAAAATTTTCTTGTGATTACGGGGCCTTTGCCAACCGGCATGCCTTGCAAGTGCCATCTCTTTGTTGTCGGCCATTTTAGTGTTCCATTAAAATGGCGACAACAGAGACCACAAAAAGATGTATTCAAAAAGTATGCTGGTTTTAAGAAAAAATGTTTGCCTATCTAGCCATCCAACTAAACAATTCTTTAGGAAAATTCTTTGCTTAAAATTAGCAAGAAATAAACTCGAAGTTTTTCAAAACCATCCAACAAAGAACCACATTTTTAATGCAAAATTTGACGTTTCTCGCCACCCCGTTTCCCCCATAAATAGTTTCCTCCCTTTATCAAGAGTCCCAACAAAAGACACAAGTAATAATATCTTTACACTGTGTGTATGAAACCAATCAAGGAGCAATGTTTACTACAAGTTCAACTGCAACCTCAAAACATAAAAAATGTGAGTGACAAGAATCGAGGGGCAAATCATTTTACAACAACTTATATACCCTTTAGTAAGAATTACCAGATATAATTGCATGCAAAATTGAATTTTAGTGATTTTATGAAACATCATAAGTTTTCTTTTTATCTCGGCATAATGGGTGTATAAAAACGTAATAATAAATTCATAACATAATATGAAAAGACTACTGGACTACCGGTGAAGTCAGATAAAACTGACCTAAAAAAGTTTCAATGTTTGAGATAATTTCAATTCAACTTTGCAACAAATCATCTGAAATTAATGACGGTTGTTTGAAGAAATAAATTGCCCGTAGATAAATTTTGTAAAAAGGAAATAATAGCTACATTTGTGTCAGCTGCTTACGTATAAAGACATAATTAGTTTTTATGTGGTTTCTGGGTTTTTTCAATCTCAGTAAGCATAAAACCCTCCAGATCTTTGCCAATTTTACCAAACTGACAACAACTTTACAGATCCAGAATTGGTTAAGTGTTGTGTTTCTCACAGTGCTATGCCAAGTGCTCACAGTGCTATGCTATGCTATTGGTTAAGTGTTGTGTTTCTCACAGTGCCTGGCCAAGGGGCTATATAGCGCAACTTTTTCGCTCTATGTTCTACTTTTCTCACAAAATTGACAAAAGGGCATCAGTGTCGCGCACGGTACGGAAATGCTTTGATAATAAACTCAGAAAAAATCGTGCATATTTCCATCCCATGCCACTGAAATACTTCCTATCTATTAGCGGTAAAAACTTGTATTTTCTGCTCTTCCGACTTTAGTAGTTTACATGTAACAACATAAATACTGCCTTATTTTTGTGTTACCATAGAGTGCGGCGCTGAGGGGTATTCAAGGTATTCACTGAATACCTATTTTTTTGCAAAAGTTTCCTAAAAAATTTTAACCTTCGAAAATATGTTTCCCCTAACAAACCCCTGTGCATGAGATGCTGAGTTCGGTGAAAAGACCCTTTTATGATGTCAGAAATGACGCACAAACTATATTTACCCAAATATGCCTTACGATGTTGCCTGTAAAAAATGCTTGCCAAATACTTGGGACAGAACGCGAGAAATGTGACAAAAATGGCCGTATTCCTACCCCCAAGATAAAAGTTATTCCTATCCCAAAGGCATTCTTATCCCAAGATACTGCAATGCTTCCTTTCTATAGAAGTAAAAAGTAGTAAGATTCTCTACAATACCGACCATAGCATTTTACATGTAAAAACTTAAATACTGTCTTAATATACCATCTTTGAGACCAGCTAACACTTTAGTATCTTCTGGTAAATCTGTCTCGTTCTCGATCCCGGTCGTACCTTCTTTCAAAGCCTCGGTCTCCTCGGTCTCTGTCAAATCGGCCACCTCCCCCAAAGCGGTCACGATCAAAACGATCTTCGCGGAATCGGCGAGGTGAGATGCTTCTGCGCCTGTAAATAATACAAAATAAAATTAATAGAGTGCTGCGTACCGGATACAATATATGCTGTACTAGTAAACATGAATCGACCTCATCGCTTCGTCGTTTTTCAAAATATAAATCCACATGAAAATTAATTTTTCTTTAAAGAACATACCTGGAATTTACGCAGCATGAACAACTAAAGTCTGCCTCAAATGTCATATTTCATAATTATTTCATATTTCAATTTATTAAGGAGGGAGACCCTTCAGCCTAATGGCTGATTTTCAAGGGGTCACGTGAAAATGTCCGCGACTAATAACAACTGAAGTGTTTTGGTTGAGTAATTTTGCGTTATCGCAAAGCTAACGTGACACCAAATTTGAGATAGACTGCAGATAGAATTGCTGTGAAATGCGAAACCATGGCAAACTAAACTCAAAGAATCACACGTCTGGCTCAACATATTTCTGACTGGTAAATGTCAAAACACAGCTGCACACAAATTAACGTTACAGATTTCGGTTGATTATAAGTCGAAAAATCTTAGTATATGGTTTATAATGATTTAACTTTCCTGAGCAATTCTCAAATTTTGGCAGAATCAACCAATTTTATTGCAGACCTATAAATTCGTCAAGAATATAGAAAATCGGCAATACATTTCAAAGCGCACGTCGTTCATTTTGCACTTGAATGTTTTGCTTGCACTAAGAAGAGTCGGTTGATAATTCAAAGAAAGTTACCTGTCTCTGAATGAATCATCTCTGTATGAGTTTCCAAAGCGAGGCGGTGATCTGTAAATGGAGAAAAATGTAATTGCAAAACCTGTAAGTAGTCTATTTATAAGTTAAATGTAGCTTGTAAATATCATCGTTCTATGTCTTTGTAAATTATATTGTAACTAGTTGGTATTAATTAGTTTCTTAGGACCATGTCTTTAAATAATGATGATTCCTCAACTTTTTGGTCCACCAATCGGAAAGCTCATTTATGCAACGTCCTTTGATTGGTAAATTCAAAGATTTTAAAGGATTTTAAAGGTGTCCTATAGGGTTTTTTACACTCTTAGCGTTGATTAACAACTGCATCCCCACTCGCAGCCATATTTCATTATTAATAATAAATACCCAAAGGCAACGAAAATCTTTGCTTTAATATGGTAAATACCATTTTGATATGAAGCATCTTGAAAATTGGGGCATTTTCAAAATTTTTAGACAATTTATTAAATTCGTGATCAAAATATAAAAGCTTACCTGTCTCTGTCGCCTCTGTCGTATCCACCTCTTGGAGGGCTAAAAAAATCAGAGTTTAAAAATATTTGTTTCTCTAAAAATGATAAGTATTGACTAATTCCCATCTTTGAAACTGTCCTCAAGAAGTATTCATGAAATCTGTTGAAACTTTCAACATTTTTAACAACGCTAATATCCAAATATTTCGGATGGAAAACCTTCGGACAGAAACTTCGGATAAAAAAGGTTTCGAACACTTTTTGAAAAATCAGAGACAATTCCATTTTACAGCTTATTGATCAAAAACTTCGCCTGAAATGGGTTATAATTGCATAGAATAGAATTAATCAATATTTAATCAAACATCGGCATTAAATGCTTCAATTATAAAAGTATTGTGAGCAATACATTTAGCAAAAAAAAATTTGAACGTATTGAGAATTAATTCGGACAAAAAAGTTACTTTTTCCGAACTTTTACTGTCCGGAACTTTTGGATTTTAATGTAATCTGTGCTTGCTATACAGGCCTACTTAAAGACAGATTCACAAAGAGATAGTACAGGAAAGTATTGCCCTCCGAAACAGTTATTATAGGCCTAAGGAGTCACTTGGAAATGCAGATTTAATAAGAACAAATTGGGCTTAGTAATTACCTTCGTCTGCGTGGTGGTCGAGCTGCAAATAAAGACAAAAACTGAATAAGAAAACCATGCTTTTCTTTGGAAACCCAGAAACTGACATATCCTACTGAGAATATTTTCGAAACACTACTAAAAGACTCAGTTAAATTTTCAATGTACAGTAGAAATATATAATACTATGTTGATTGTACTATCAACATTAATGAATTATTATTATGGAGGAGGTGGACGCAAAGAGACAGACACATTTCTGGCACACTGAGGCCTTTCGGACCTACGTTCTCATCAGAGTGTGACTTTACATAACATACATTACATTACATGACATGACATAACATGACATGACATTACATGTAAAGTCACACTCTGATGAGAAAGTAGGTCGAAAGGCCTCAGTGTGCCAGAAATTTGTCTGTTTCTTTGCGTCTGCCTCCTCCATAGTATATAATTTTAGTAACCACATTTAGTATCAAGTCAATGAATTAGATACACAAGAGATGCGTTCGTAAAACTGTCAATAGTCACTTACCTCCAAAGTCTCGATCTCTCGATCTGGACCTATCTCTGTGCCTTGGAGCCTAAAAAAGTATGCAAAATGTGAGTATTGATCCAAAGATCATAGTGACTATGTTCTGTCTATCTAATATCAATTTTATTTCATTGTTAAACAGGCCTCAACCAACTGCAAGAAAGTTATATATTATAAAGATAGACAAACGTTATTTACATATAATCAGCAGGATCAACAGAAAAATAATCTTCCCATGGGTCCTCTAGAATTGTAAAAGGCATCAGTAATTCTCAGCATCAGAAATATTGTGCCATTTTTACCACTTCAACACCAATAAACTTAGGTCTCTCTTTTAGTTTTTATCCCGTTTGAACTGCAATGAAATGATTGACTCCCTTTCCTGCAATGTGTACCTGTTTTTGACATTTAAAGGACCAGGAAAATTCCAAACTACAAATATACAAATAGCCCCCTGGGGGGGCACTTGACCAGAATTTGGTTGGGGACATACCACCCAAGCTTCAAAAACATACCCGTTCCTTATAACGATTTTTCGAAAATGTATACCTGACCATAAACCAATTTTTTTTCAAAAATGGCCTCTTCATTTGTTCTTTATACCAAAATTACGAAAATGGATACCGTTTTTTATACCAAAATCGTCAAAATCGATACCATTCCTTATACCAAACTTGTGAAAACGATACCGTTCCTTATACCAAAATCGTGAAAATGCTACCCCTTCCCGATGACACGCCCCCAGTNAGTAATTTTGCGTTATCGCAAAGCTAACGTGACACCAAATTTGAGATAGACTGCAGATAGAATTGCTGTGAAATGCGAAACCATGGCAAACTAAACTCAAAGAATCACTCGTCTGGCTCAACATATTTCTGACTGGTAAATGTCAAAACACAGCGGCGCACAAATTAATGTTACAGATTTCGGTTGATTATAAGTCGAAAAATCTTAGTATATGGTTTATAATGATTTAACTTTCCTGAGCAATTCTCAAATTTTGGCAGAATCAACCAATTTTATTGCAGACCTATAAATTCGTCAAGAATATAGAAAATCGGTAATACATTTCAAAGCGCATGTCGTTCCTTTTTGAATGTTTTGCTTGCACTAAGAAGAGTTGGTTGATAATTCAAAGAAAGTTACCTGTCTCTGAATGAATCATCTCTGTATGAATTTCCAAAGCGAGGCGGTGATCTGTAAATGGAGAAAAATGTAATTGCAAAACCTGTAAGTAGTCTATTTATAAGTTAAATGTAGCTTGTAAATATCATCGTTCTATGTCTTTGTAAATTATATTGTAACTAGTTGGTATTAATTAGTTCCTTAGGACCATGTCTTTAAATAATGATGATTCCTCAACTTTTTGGTCCACCAATCGGAAAGCTCATTTATGCAACGTCCTTTGATTGGTAAATTCAAGGATTTTAAAGGTGTCCTATAGGGTTTTTTACACTCTTAGCGTTGATTAACAACTGCATCCCCACTCGCAGCCATATTTCATTATTAATAATAAATACCCAAAGGCAACGAAAATCTTTGCTTTAATATGGTAAATACCATTTTGATATGAAGCATCTTGAAAACTGGGGCATTTTCAAAATTTTTAGACAATTTATTAAATTCGTGATCAAAATATAAAAGCTTACCTGTCTCTGTCGCCTCTGTCGTATCCACCTCTTGGAGGGCTAAAAAAAATCAGAGTTAAAAAAATATTTGTTTCTCTAAAAATGATAAGTATTGACTAATTTTCATCTTTGAAACTGTCCTCAAGAAGTATTGAACAACGTTAACATCCAAATATTTCGGATGGAAAACCTTCGGACAAAAACTTCGGATAAAAAAGGTTTCGAACAATTTTTGAAAAATCAAAGACAATTCCATTTTTACAGCTTATTGATCAAAAACTTCGCCTGAAATGGGTTATAATTGCAAATAGAATTAATCAATATTTAATCAAACATCGGCATTAAATGCTTCAACTAAAAGTATTGTGAGCAATACATTTAGCCAAAAAAAAATTTGAACGTATTGAGAATTAATTCGGACAAAAAAGTTACTTTTTTCGAACTTTTACTGTCCGGAACTTTTGGATTTTAATGTAATCTGTGCTTGCTATACAGGCTTACTTAAAGACAGATTCACAAAGAGATAGTACAGGAAAGTATTGCCCTCCGAAAAAGTTATTATAGGCCTAAGGAGTCACTCGGAAATGCAGATTTAATAAGAAAAAATTGGGCTTAGTAATTACCTTCGTCTGCGTGGTGGTCGAGCTGCAAATAAAGACAAAAACTGAATAAGAAAATCATGCTTCTCCTTGGAAACCCAGAAACTGACATATCCTACTGAGAATATTTTCGAAACACTACTAAAAAGAATTTTCAATGTACAGTAGAAATATATAATACTATGTTGATTGTAATATCAACATTAATGAATTATTATTATGGAGGAGGTGGACGCAAAGAGACAGACACATCTCTGGCACAATGAGGCCTTTCGAACCTACGTTCTCATCAGAGTGTGACTTTAGATAACATACATTACATTACATTACATGACATGACATGACATGACATGACATGACATGACATGACATGACATGACATGACATGACATTACATTACATGTAAAGTCACACTCTGATGAGAACGTAGGTCGAAAGGCCTCAGTGTGCCAAAATTTGTCTGTTTCTTTGCGTCTACCTCCTCCATAGTATATAATTTTAGTAACCACATTTAGTATCAAGTCAATGAATTAGATATACAAGAGATGCTTTCGTAAAACTGTCAATAGCCACTTACCTCCAAAGTCTCGATCTCTCGATCTGGACCTATCTCTGTGCCTTGGAGCCTAAAAAAGTATGCAAAATGTGAGTATTGATAAAAAGATTATGTGACTATGTTCTGTCTATCTAATATGAATTTTATTTCATTGTTAAACAGGCCTCTAACCAACTGCAAGAAAGTTATATATTATAAAGATAGACAAACGTTATTTACATATAATCAACAGGATCAACAGAAAAATAATCTTCCCATGGGTCCTCTCGAGTTGTAAAAGGCATCAGCTATTTCTACCATTTTTTTAACACCAATAAACTAAGGTCTCTCTTTTGGTTTTTATCCCGTTTGAACTGCAATGAAATGATCGACTCCCGTTCCTGCAATGTGTACCTATTTTTGACATTTAAAGGACAAGTGCAAATTCCAAACTATAAATAACCCCCGGGGGCACTTGACCAGATTTTGGTTAGGGACGTGCCACCCAAGCTTAAAAAACATACCCGTTCTTCATACCAATTCTTCGAAAATGTATACCTGACCATATACCAATTTTTTTCAAAAATGGCCTCTTTATTTGTTCTTTATGCCAAAATTACGAAAATGGATACCGTACTTTATACCAAAATCGTCAAAATTGATACCATTCCTTATATCGAACTTGTGAAAACGATACCGTTTCCTTATACCAAAATCGCGAAAACGCTACCCCTTCCCTATGACACGCCCCCAGTACCCAAAATNTTCCAAACTACAAATATACAAATAGCCCCCTGGGGGGGCACTTGACCAGAATTTGGTTGGGGACATACCACCCAAGCTTCAAAAACATACCCGTTCCTTATAACGATTTTTCGAAAATGTATACCTGACCATAAACCAATTTTTTTTCAAAAATGGCCTCTTCATTTGTTCTTTATACCAAAATTACGAAAATGGATACCGTTTTTTATACCAAAATCGTCAAAATCGATACCATTCCTTATACCAAACTTGTGAAAACGATACCGTTCCTTATACCAAAATCGTGAAAATGCTACCCCTTCCCGATGACACGCCCCCAGTACCCAAAACATACATAGTGCCCCCGGGCAAATAGCCAGTGAAGCACATGACTCACTCTATCTCCAACACTTCCTTTTGCCCATTCAACAACAATTCTTGATCCTAACAATCTTCTGCCATTCTCAGTACGAATTGCATCCTGTAAGATAAAATAAACATCAAAAACCTGCTGAAAAATTAGAAAGAAGAAACATTGATGATGATAAACGCTGATAACTTAGAAAATGATCATGTGAAAATGTCACCATGTATCAGATGACAAATTCGTTACATTCTTCTTAAACAAAGTATCCTGAGCCTTTTACTGAATGAGGAGCCATTAATCAGATAGTTTCAGCTGAATTTAATACCCCATTCACACTTGAAGTTAAACCAGCTTAAACTAAACCAGGTTATCGAATGGGGCCTTCTAATTGGTCAATCAAAAAATCGAATGAATTTGATTGGTTGAAATCTAACCTGGCTTAAGTAAAGCTGGTTTAACTGGGTCAGTGTGAATGCGGTATAAGCATAACTTTTCAACTTTCCACCACAGCACAAATATTCAAAGATCTAAACATTAACGGCGCAGACAGATTGGTAATTGTTAAACTGTTTCATCTATAGCTTGAAAATTCAATTCAATACATTTTTCATGGAAAGTGAAGCTTTGAAGCTTTGAACAATGATCTCACATGACCCATCCGTGCGCACCTTTAACTTTAACTGTTATCTATATGTAAATTAGGTGCATGTAAAGCGGAATTCACACTTGAAGCCTTATCACTGATACTGTGCCAAACAAGACTGGAATGGCCAACAGAAGGTTCATGTCTCACAAAACACTACACTTATCTCCCCAGTGCCAAGAAAAAATGCCTTAAGTGTGAATTCTGCTTAATTACAATTGATTAGCTGCAAAAAATGGATAGCAAATTTTTAAAGATTGATTTTAATTATGTTGCTAACTCTCAACAGAAATATCTTTACCTACGGATGCAGCACAATCGAAATCGTTTGTATGAGGATGTAAGAATGAGATTGAAGTTGGTTGCCGGTAAATGTTGGGGTGGTTGGAAGCTGGGGTAAGGCTCAGTTTCCTGACAGTGCAAAGCTCGGATTGATGTCCTTAGGGTGATTGCAAGGTACACTGGCTCATGGGGGACTGCAATTTTTTGGCTTGACTTCTAACTTGACTGATTTGCAGTAGAAGATATTGCAGGGACCTGTTACGAATAACAGAACTTTCTTAGGTCAGTGGTAGCAGGACGGCTGTGGTTTTAATTCCCTGTGAACTTCTAAGAAATTGGTAAACTTCTAATCTGGTTCTCTTTTAGGTATATTTGAAAGCTGATGCTTGGGGCATTTATAAAATTTTCCACAGGACCGATGTTGTTGATCACTGATTGCTGCTTAACGTATTTGGCTCTTGCAGATCTTTTAGTCTTGGGGAGTTGGGAGGCATTGCATGCTGGTGGATGTGCAAAGAAAGTTGAAATGTGGGAGATGGTCATCTGTTTTAAAGGTCTGCATTTCTGGCTTTAAAAGCACCTTTGGTGTCTATCATGTAACTGGCAATCGTAGCTGTCACGCTGAAATCTTGCTATCTGCCTCCAATTATTCTTCAGTTGAACTTTCTTTCCAATCTTCGTCCTTCCTGGGGAAATGTCTCCACTTTCGCTCTGAACTTATTCGACATTCTGCCTGATGAACTGAGCTGGCTACAGTCATACGTAGGCAATTTTGTGAACTGAAATGATTGTCATTCTGAGAGTTGATGAAGTTCCTTGTGCGCAATTGACTTCTGACTTGTTGACTGGATTTCTGGGCAACTTAGAAGGGATCTTGACAACCAACACTGGCGATGCATAGGGGTTGGTTGTATCACTGCATAATGAAACTAGGAATTATGGCTACAAAACTGCTCACTGAAATTAGGCAAGGCTTATAACCTTGCATGCAGATAAACTTTATTCACGTCAGTCCTTAATTACCACTGATTCTACGTTGAAGCTGGTAGGGTGGTTTGCAAGGCTTTGATTGGAAGTGTTGAATCCCACTACCTTGCTGCACTATGTGACAGGCGGTGTTGAGCTCATGAATTGATTTGCTAAGTGCATGTGTTAGGCATTGGAGACTGGCAGTGTTGGATGGCAACATTTGCATGCATATTTGCGGATTAAACTGTTGTGGCAACATCAACTAACATGCAGGAATTACCATTGCAACAACAAGTGGATGAATGGAAAATCTTAGGCAACCCGGGATGGTGTTAGGCAAACTGGCGTTTGGACTTAACTACACTTGGAAGCCTTCTGGTGAGAAAAAAGAAGCAAAATTGTTCCATTACTTGATGTGATTTTTAGAAATCAAGATATGCAAAAGAACCAAGGGAAGTTAGTTATCTTTGCGATATAAATTCAACTCTACACTACTGTTAGATACATCCAAATTAAGCCAAATTTTTACTTCTAGGAAATATTTGACGTAGCAGGAAAAAAGTTTCCATTTGGACATACCATGATAAGTGGTACAATAGTGGTACGCGTACGCTGCGCCGATTTTGAAGATTGATGACTTGATCTTTAGCTAAAAGCCGAAAATTGCCCTTGGCAATTTGTTGTTGATTTTTTGGTGAATATGTTTGGGAAATTTGTGTTTCTTTGCGACACAAATCTTGTTGGACATACTTCAATGTAAGCATAAAAATTGAGCTAAAGCACCAACTAGGGTTTCCCTGTTTAATCCATTTATTCAGCAACGCACAATCTTCTCAATTGAATCACAGATTATTTAAGTTTTTAATTTTGTTTGTCATCTTTCTTGCCCTCACATTTTTAATTTATTGCCAATGAAACACATTGGAACTCTTTTTTGACTAACCAGGTATGATGAAAATTGCAAAGTATAATTTGAGATTAAATCATCATTCTTCAAAATTGGCCTGTCTATAATTTTATCCTGACTTGTCAAAAGTGGGATAATTTTTCTGGGGCATCATATTTTATCAAACATGTTCCTTATTGGTTCTAAATATAAATGTGTGCTATGTCAAACTTCTAACAGATATGCTTTGTAAAAGGTTATTTATTATTGAAATTCCTGTTATTGAAATTCCTTAAAAAATGTTCATGTTATGTCAAGGATCTTTCACAAAATTAACCTTGATATTTTCAGATGTAATGGGTTCTGTCACAACATCTACAAACAATTGAATTTTTCCACATGAAATTTTTTTGGTTTATATCAACAAAATATTTTAAACTTTCAATTTAGTACATAAAATTTGACAAAAATCTAAAGTTGTCAGTTCATTATCTTATGTAATGAGAGAACTACAAATTTGGAAATTCTTGCAGTCATCAAAATTTTGTGACTTAACATCAACAGTACCTAAGCTAAGCTATCTTGCACAGAAAATGGGTTTACAAGCTCACCTCTGCATCTTTTGGGCTTTCATATTCCACGAAGCCAAATCCTAGAAGATAAATGAAAGGTTTCAAATTAAAAAAATAAAAATAACCATTTTATTATCAATGAAGATCGCAATTTTAAAAATTAAAGGGTCTGTTTCAACCACCATGCCTTGCACATGCCATCTCTTGGTTGGCCTTTAATTGCCGCAAAGAGATGACACGTGCAAAGCATGCTGGTTGAAACAGACCCTTTAAACAGAGTTTATGTTTTACTTCCATTTTTCCATGGAAAACATGTACAGTATGCTATGCCAAAGATCTTTGCAAGACCTGGAGGATCCAACTTATGTTGGTGTTGTTTTAGGGAAATTTTATCAGACTCTCCTGTTCAGGGCGGGTCTTGCAGCCCAAAAATCTTTGGTGGACCATACATAATACATGCATTCCAGCATGGATTTTTGTATTCTTCTGGTGTGGTCTAACAAGCATTTAAAACTTGGCATGAACTCTTTGGCATACAGAGTACAAACTTTCCAGTATATGGATCCAAAATTTTAGACTGGAGAATTCTATTTGGCACTTAGCACACTCTTTCGTTTTTGAAAAAGTGGCTTCAATGTCAGAAAGTCAGGAGTCAGTCCATAACGCTCATTAGTGTGATTGATCAGCACGTTATCACAGACAATTAGCACAAAGACAAGAAAAAGTGCGTTTGGCAAGCAATTATCCCCCATGTGCATAGAAAACTTGACATTGGCCTTTTTCATGCTTTTTATGGTGAGCGTTCAGCAGATGTTAAGAAAGTTGTATCAATGCTGGAAAAAAGTATATGTGCGAAAAGCTTTTATACAATGAAATGTACACTGGGGTGAAGGCAAATTTTAGTTAACAGTTTGCTTTATTTTGCACAGCAAGCTCTAAGTTATTTCGCTTTTGCTTTACTGGAGGACAACCTTGTTGCATTTGGCTAGCATCAATTGTACTTTCCATTTCGGTCATTAACACAAATTATCTATTTCAGTCTCTTTAGCCTCTTTCATCTAGGCACTGATTAATTGACTAATGTCTGAAGATCCTTTTTGGGAGATTTTTGCACAGTATCAACAAAATGACATCATCAATAGAAGGATCTGTTTGTGTGTGTCATGCAGGCTTCCATAAACAGATTCTGTGCCTTTATTCCGAGATTCTTATGCTTGCTTGTTTCGTAAGGTACCTTGGCAGGCAAATCCCAAAATTCCAAATGCACAATCATAGATCAGGACGGAATTTGTAATCATCCAAAAGGTCCTATGTTGTTCTCTAGCTCGTTGAAGAAAATTTTCACAAACAACACAACAAAAAACTTTGTCTTTTTGTTTGCAAATTTTTCAGACTATTTTCAGCAACATTGGACAATTATGGTTTTGTCCAAAGATCTCATCAAAATGAAAATTTGATGAAGAAGCAGCGCACCAAGCTCAACCACTTCTAACGGCACCAAAAAAAGCGAGAAAAAATTGGGCCTAGAAATGAATTGTTCTTGCCTTTTGCTTTGTCGCTGTCCAAATACACACCTCGTTTCAGGTCACATCTCATCAACTTGCCATGTTTATAGAAGACATTTTCAAGGTCTCTTTCTGTTGTATCTCGTGAGAGGCTTCCAACAAATAGCTGAGCGGCCATTATCGTCAAATTCCAGCAGATGTTAGCACTGCTCTTGAACTTGATCGAAAACAAGATGGCTTCTTTTCCTCGTTGATCGAACAATCGATCAATAGAGATACAAAGGATTGTGGGAAATATTATTGAAAATAGCATGCGGCCGCAGTTGCCTTCGCAGGGATAAAGATAAGATAAAGGAAAGATAAAGGAAATATTCGAAAATTTTTACGAGAATCTTTTCAAAACAGGCAAAGCAAGAAGTCCCGAAGAGGAAATAGCCGAGAAAGAAGTGGAAACATTGTTCAAACAGT
The DNA here is from genome assembly GCA_004194415.1 of Aurelia aurita. Classification (NCBI taxonomy): domain Eukaryota; kingdom Metazoa; phylum Cnidaria; class Scyphozoa; order Semaeostomeae; family Ulmaridae; genus Aurelia; species Aurelia aurita. The sequence continues at coordinate 102,734 of REGM01000028.1, read as the reverse complement.
ATGAGATAATAGCAATGAATACTAAACATAAAGCTATAACAACAGAAGAGTTAAAGGCAACAATCAAAGAACTTAAGAAAAAGAAAGCTGGAGACACAAAAATGTTTAAAAACGAAATGTTGCAATGGGGAGGAAGAGACCTCATAGAAAGCATAAAAAACATTTTTNTATCGTCTATTCACAAAATTTGATACACTCTCGTATGAACTAATATTACAGCAACAGCATTACACATAACTGTCTCTGCCCAAACCATAGGGGTCTTATCTCTGCCCAACCATAGGGGTCTCATAAACAGCAGCATTACTCCTGGGCAGCGGTTCTTTGCCTCGTATTAAATCAGCAAGCTTTTCAGCTAACATAATAGTAGGTCCATTCAAATTTCCACTGACCACGTTTGGCATTATCGAAGCATCTACAACGCGCAGGTTTTCTGCACCAATCACGCGGGCATTATTGTCCACAACAGCCATATGATCTGATTCGTCTCCCATTTTACAAGTGCATGATGGGTGATAAGCAGAGTCTCCTTTCTGTCTCACGAATGCGTCAATTTCTTCGTCGGATTGTGCTTCAGAGCCTAAATCAAAATAGAACGAAGAATAAGAAGCAACTAGATTTATTAAAGGATTTGTAGTTATAGATATTGAACCAACAAAATTAAATGATCAGATTTTAAAGCCATTAGACTGTCGATTTACTAGCAACAATTAGGGAATACGTAATGGGTGTAAAAAGGTGAAAATGTTACAAAAAACTTGATTCACAAATGCACAACTGATATTTACGTCATAAGATGTTTCATGCAACAATGACCTGAATGAGGGAAGGGTTTCTGTTGACCTAGGGGACTTTCCATTAAAATTTGTACAGCACAATAAAATCTTCAGCGCTCAGGGGGCGACGTGGTACTTTGGTGGTACGTTGAAGTGTCCATCTTTTAAGAATACTATTGCCAAAATTGCAAAATTATGGTTATCACTTTCCGATATTTTACGGAGTTATGGGTGCGGTTCCGGAAACACTTGAAAAATTACAAAAATTACGGGAAATTATATACCGACCTTCGGAATTACGACACAAATTTTATCAGGTTTGCAAAATTATCACCATAAAATTTTTAGAAATTCGCAGAATTATAGGCGCCATTTTCTGGGCAATATGGCACAGAACTGTCAAATGATAGGTATAGAAATACCTCCTTTATGCAGGACTGGTCGAGTTATCCGGGACAAATATAGATCTGCTTTTGTGAAATATTTGATAAAATATGAGATCTAATACCTGGTTGTAACTCTGGTCCTCTGAATTCATCAAACGCTTTCTGTGCAAAGATTTCTCTCGTCAGTTTAACAGAAGCCCTCATATCTGCTCGATCTTCTTCTGTCGCCAAGTAATTTGCGTCTATTATTGGATGGTCCCGAGCGTTGGCTGATCTGAGTTTGAGGTATCCTCTGCTGGTGGCACGCATGGTGCCTGCGTGAACCTGCAATAAAAACGTATTTTTTCCATTTACAAGGCAGTTCCAGAATTCCATCTGTAATCAGGCGAAACGCACAAGTTGTTTTGACTTTATAGAATATCAAGAATTGTAGAAAACTATCAAAAACGAGAAATACAGTTCGTTAAAGATCAGGAAACATAATTCAATTCTACATGTTTAACATTTCAAGAAGCTCGAAATTGATAAACAGGGGGTTCAGAATAAGAGGGTCCATTTGGTGGATGTTTTTCAAAAAATAATTAAACGAGGGGGGTGTCTATTCCGGACTCGAAAGTACTGGGTAGGCCAGGAAACATTTCAAGTTTTGAAAATATCCACAGTTGACCTAAAAAATACTAAAAATAAAATATTTTCACGAGCGTTCTGATGTTGATGCATAGCATGTATTTCATGATAAAAGATTCTCAAATCTCGTTGCTGTCAATTCCAAGATCATTTACTTGTTTCATATGGCACAGGTGAATCATAAAGATTGCGCTAGAATTGAAAATAGCTGTTAATAATAAAAAAGGTTCTGACCACGATGCCTCTTGCTGCAGTAAATCCGCGCATATAAGAACCTACTTTTTTGAGAGCCAGGCTGAATTAGGTTGCAGGAGTCATCACCAATAGATTTTCAACCCTGTTATTTGTTTTTGCAATGTTATTAAGGACCTAATAACTTATTCTAAGCTCATAAATAGCAGGGGAGGAGGTTTAGATTTTAACAGCAAACTGGGGCAAAAAGGAACTTACTAAGAACGATAAAAAAATCAACTTTAATACCCCAGTAAGAAGAATATATTTTTGTCATCACACTGAAACAGGTTCTTAATTACGAGGGTTCTTAATTAGGAGGTGCATAATTTAGGAAACACAGCCTGTAGGTTCTTATTTCGGTAGGTTCTTGTATGCGGGGATTTACTGTAGCACTAAAACTTTGATATCCATGACTATGAGAGCCATCATCGAAATTTTTAGGAGCAGTAACAACGCCACTTTTTTATTATGATTCTTAGTATACATTAAAAACCCACATTTATAAGAATCACCACTTTTTGAGCTTAGCCTGGCAAAAGTTACTGATTCTGGGGTAACAAATTTAATAATGGTTCAATTAACAGGCCACCCAATATTCAAAAGCCATATAAATGAACAAGCAGTTGGTCGAAGCCATTTTCTAATAGCAAATATCGAATCATTACCTGGAAAGCTTCTCTGTCAACAACAATTCTTCCGTGATCGATAACTGCACTTGGCAGAAAATGAAACTGTATATCTGGATGTCTCAGTCCTTCTCTTGATCTGATAAAACCACCTGATTCTAAGTGACTTGAGGCTCCTATACCAGTATGCGTTGCTAGCCACTGAATTCCGATTAGGCCCATATTCCATAGTTTCGTTGATTTGTATAATGTGATTGGTTTCTTGCATTCCTGGCAGCATAGAAAAGATGCAATTGTCAGAGAAGAGGATAGATTTTTTAGATGAACACGATATAACGTTAATTTGAGTATATTTCTTTTTGAAACAGTATATAACCATTCATCGCAATATAAGTCAACATTGTGTAATTCATGACTCGAAAAAGTTGAAAAAAGCCACAATAAAGGGTAACAGATTGACAGAGTCTAGCGATAATGTTATTGCTTAAATCAATCTGAAATATGATACATCATACAGTTATTTTTTTATAAGAAACCGCTTATAAGAAACTGTAGTAGCCTCTTGATCACAATTAAGAAACTCCACTAGAAGCGATCAGAGGTCAATTCAAAATTACGAAACTTTTTCAATTTTAGTTATGAGTTGCAAAAGTGTTTTTAAACAGAAAGTATATCACCAACCCAAATAATACTAAAAAGAACAAGCTTTGTTTATGATTTGGATCTTTATTGTAAATCCTGGTTCAAAAAGCGGTTCTCAAAGAATTTTGATAAAATTTGAAATTCAGTTTTATGAAAAATTAAGAAACTCTGCAAGAAACGTTTACTATAAGAATTGGACCCAAACGTAAGAAACCCTACTACAAAGTTTAGGGCCAAGTTTNTATAAGAAACTGTAGCTACCTCTTCCATAAAATTTAGAAACTCCACTAGAAGCGATCAGAGGTCAATTCAAAATTACGAAACTTTTTCAATTTTAGTTATGAGTTGCAAAAGTGTTTTTAAACAGAAAGTATATCACCAACCCAAATAATACTAAAAAGAACAAGCTTTGTTTATGATTTGGATCTTTATTGTAAATCCTGGTTCAAAAAGCGGTTCTCAAAGAATTTTGATAAAATTTGAAATTCAGTTTTATGAAAAATTAAGAAACTCTGCAAGAAACGTTTACTATAAGAATTGGACCCAAACGTAAGAAACCCTACTACAAAGTTTAGGGCCAAGTTTCTTATAAAAAAATGAGTGTAGTCTTGGATAGGCAACTTAAACCTCACTACCTTATTTTTCAATATCTGTGTCTTGGATCTTGGATGATATTCTTCTTTCAAATTTAAATTTCTGAACAAACATGAACCAGAGCTTTAGCACGAACCACAGGGTTTTAGCAAAATGGCCTTAAAAACTTGATTTACACTTCGATGATGTAATTGAAGTAACAGCTAGCAAGTCCTTACCAACCAAAAGTGGTAAAAAGAGCAACTTCCACATGAAAACTTTTGGCTATGTACCCAATATTCACACTTGCATCATTAGGTCATGTTGCTAAAACTATCCAATATTATGATTAGTCACGTCAATGAAAGCCTAATGTTATAAATTCATAAAAGAATGTAGCTAGTGGAAGAACAGGCATCAAAATCTTGCTATGTACGTATGTACGTACATGTTGAATATACATTTCCAAATGATCCTGTAAATTTTGTCCCACTCCAGGTTTATCTAGCACCACAGGGATACCATGTTGTTTCAGGTCAGCAGAATTACCAATTCCAGATAGCATAAGGAGTTGAGGTGAATTGATAGCGCCTCCAGATAATATGACTTCTTTTTTCGCTTTCATTCGTCGAATCTGTGAATCTAACATGAAAAATAAAACTTTTACAGATAGAAATTTCTATCTAGTTTATAGATATTAACATGAAATCTTTCTTAATTCGAATCTTTTGTTTCGAATCTATGAGCAAATTTCTAGAGAAGGTTCTTCAAAAGAGTTAAAACAAAAAAGCAAAAGCACGGTTTAATTTTCAGACTTTTGGTCGAGTGGTTCTTATTAATTAGGCTTTTGTGAGATCACGATATTCTCGAAATATAGTTAGGCGTTAAGATATCGACATTATACCAAAATTTAAACCCACCCAATGCATGAAAGTTTCATGGACTGGAAAACAAGAAGAACATTTTTTGGTGCACCAGTACTTCTTTAAAAACCTGAAAAGCTTGTTTGCCTTTAATCAATTTAGCAGTTTAAGATAGAAATCGTACAAGTATCTACAGCAAAATAAGCTATTTACAGAGTTCGGAGAAATATTCCATTGGAGACGCATCTACAGCTTACCTTTAACATATTCAACCCCAACTGCTTTGGTTCCTTCAAACAACACCCTGTTGACAAGTGCCTTGGTCTCTGTTTTCAAATTCTTCCTCTTTAGAGCTGGACGTAAATACGCTTGCGCAGCACTCCATCGTTTTCCTTTATACGTAGTCATATCCATGGGGCCTACTCCTTCCTGTTGATATCCATTCATATCTTCAGTGTAGGGGTATCCGCATTGCTGCGCAGCGTCAATGAATGCATGAAATAATGGATTCTTCATCTTGGCTCGAGATACATGTAATGGCCCACTGCCACCTCTATAATCATCTTCACCTGAAGGAACAAGAACAGATCCTTGAGGGATTTCATAAAGCAAAGAGTTATTATGGATATACTATCTGAGAAACCTGCTTCAATATAAATAATTACTGAGTACGATAATGGAAAGGTTCACTGTGACGAATTTTCAACAACATTTTCGGCCAAAATTCTCACTGAAAATCAATTGGTCCAAAATTTGAAGGAGGCAGAGAATCTGTCCTTCCCAAATCTTTTGACTGCGCCTCTGCTTTGTTTGCTCATAAATTGCACCACTGGGGAAGCAGGAAACTAAAAAAGCTTTAACTTATGATGCATAATTCCTAAAAAGCTTGTATTCTTAAAAAAGCTTCTTTCATAATACGCTAATATTTGCCAAAGTTTGGCTTTGCTCTGAAAATCGATCTTTTAACGGAAAAACCGTTAACTTTGATCTAACAAAAAGTTCCGTTTTTAAAGCAGTAAGTGTTCAAATTCTAACCTAGTTCATGCGATTGAGCCTTCTTGAAGTATGGTAAACAATCAGCATATGACCATCCTTTTGCTCCCGCAGTTTCCCATCCATCATAATCATAAGCATGTCCTCTGATGTACACCATTGCATTCAAGGCTGATGAGCCTCCCCATACTCGACCACGTGGCCAATACATTTTCCTGTAAAGAAACAAATATAAAGCCCTAACCAAACGAGCAAAAACTGTTTGCTGAAAAAGCTCCCAAAAGGGTATATAATTTTGAAAAAGTTGTTCTTGTACAGGATTTTCATAAGGAATTATTTGCATTTTCCTTGTATCTTTTTGCCAATTTGCTCCCAGACCAGGCAAAAATCTGTGCTTCAAGTCTTCAAATTTTCATAATTGCAATTCAATTTTCATAATTCCAATTCTTTTGGGACTTTTCTCGGCAGCCATTTTCAGAACATTTCCAAGACTTCACATCAATAAATCTTTAAATAAACTTCATAGCTTGACTTTTCATACCTATTATCCATGTGCTTTTGTGGCTCTATCATGTAATACCAGTTGTATCTATCTGATGCAAGATTGTATTGCAATGCTGATGGCATGTGTATTCTCCAGTCCCATGAATAATCCTTTGGCCCTGCTTCAATAACCAAAACACTGTTTTTGCCATCTTCTGTTAATCTATTTGCTAAAACACATCCAGCAGATCCTGCACCTACTATTACATAGTCATATTCTTTGCTGTATACTAGATTAGATGCTGATCTGTGTGTAGTATTCTTGATTGTGTTAATGTAGCCATGAGGACCTGNTTTCTGCCTCTGTTTTTAGGTCCATACTCCCTTGCTCCAAAAAACCCTTGCTCCAACCCTTGCTCCAAGTCCTACTCCCTTGCTCCAAGAAGTATAACTTTTGTTTATGATTTGCTTCTTTCTTGTAATTCTCTGAGTTCAAAATGTTATGCACATATTTTTTATATAAGAACCTGCTTATAAGAAACTCAATTCTCAGATCGCCAAAAAAGTAAAGAAACTCCAGTACTGGGAAAAAATTTGTTAAGAAACTATTTATTTTAGTCAAGGAAATCCTTATCATATTTTTACCTTATTTTCACTTGTTTCCTGTATCATATTACTTGGAAGGCACTTGTAATGTCTAAACATTGGAAAAAGCTTCAAAAACTTCGTTTTGAAATGTTTACGAGGGCACAGGAAGTAAACATGAAGATTGTTATGGAAGTCAGTAAGAAACTCGTAAGAAACTCCGAGTACTGAGAATCTGATAATTTTAAGAAACTTTCAGTATTGGCTCAAATTCTTAGTTTCTTATAAAAAAATACGTGTATTAGCGGTCCTCGATTAATTATGATAAACAGAGAAATTCAATTTTCTGAATATGAAGAAATACCACAAGAAACTTTCGCTATAGAAATTGGGCCCAGAGTTAAGAAACCTTACTACAAAGATCAAAGCCAAGTTTCTTGCAAAAAGATTCAAGGTAACAACAATCAACGAGTTTTGGATGTGGAATATGTTTGACACTCCAGACTCCTCGATCGTATGATATCTTAATGAGCTACACATTTCATTTGACCTGACCCCTTCATCAAAATTTATAATGTTGTCTATTTCCCAACTTTTCACCACAATAAACTGAAAAAGAATTATCTAAGGATCAGAAATCAACTTTTTTATGCAAACAAATGCTATTTTCATAGACGTATCATTTGTGGGCCATTTCAGTTCAGATTTTGGATGGCGTAGACATTTCATCAACATGGTAGCGCGGTGAAGACTGCCTTGCGCTGGTCCAACTTGTGGAAACAATTTAATTTGTCCTTTCTAAATTCGTCTTTTTCGCATGGAGCCTGTAGATTTGTGGACTTATCCAGTTATGATGGTTAGCAAATGACGGATTGGTGAGTACCTTGTAATATTTTGAATCTTGTTTGTGACATTAGTGGTTACGGTTTTTCGTCGAGTTTGCCTCAGGAATTTGGCCCATTTGAGTGTAATTGTGGTGCTGCAGAAAACGATACCACCACGCTCGATATCAAAGAGGATACTCTCCCTTTTGAACAGTGTGCAACACAGAAAATCTCGCGGAGATATGTCCAAGGAGCGCGTTTCGAAATGACAATGACCATCCCCACCAGAAGCGATACGATGGGCCTGAGCAAAAACAGTTGAAAATGCCTATTTTTTTGTTGATGTTTTTTCTGTTTGTGGGGCAGATAATAAAAATGTGCTTGGTAAGAAGTCAGATTAACTCATGAATAATGTGAAAATGTCATGATACTTTTGGTAGGGCCCTAAAGTGTAGTGCATCCCATCCATTTTAGAGTCAGTGGTTTTGCAGCGAGAAGCTGCGAGGAGGTCTGTTTACAATCTTGTTAGTCATCTATTACGTCAAGACCACTATTGTTCCTATTGTTTAAAGAAGCAATATGATTGGCTTGTTCAAAGATAAACAAAGTCGCTGATTGGCTTAGAACCAAATTCCCCCCTGTTTACAACAGATACATACTACAGACACCAGCAATTTGTGCGAGACTGAAGTTTCATAGATCATCTGTAACAAACAAGATCTTGAACATGAAATGCGTCTAATTAGGATTCTTACGTCTGTATAAAACTTTTCTCGTAGGACCCCTCTATCTAGGCCTATCCTATCCTACTAGGCCCTTTTTTCAGGCCTAATTAACAACAACAACAATTTAGGAAAAATATTATATAGGCAGATGGCATTTTTAACTTCGTCAATCATAATTTCATACAATAGGACAAGAAGGAAAAATATACAATGTTTCATAGCAAAATTAAGAAACGTAACTCTCTAATTACCTCTTTAATTCTTCGAGATTTAATTCGTTTCTCTTTTCTTCGGATGATTCAACTTCGCATTCAGCTGATCTTTGATTCCAAGTTGCAAAATTTTACACTCTTTATGATACGGCCTCAATCCAATGTTATGGCGTAATTTTGAAGTGAGACGTTCTCCTTCGCAGTTATCATAAGTTACGCCACAACTTCTTCAAAAGCGTTCATCGCGAAAATTGTGTGTAGTTTAGTCAATAGAAAATCGTCGTAGTGTGCCGAGTTTTTAATCTTGTTTCCTCTGTTTGGTCATTATTATTGCCGAAGCTTTCAGTTTTCGTAATAACAGTGAGAATTTTCCATATACATGGTCAAATCATGGTCAAATTGGCTCTACTTTTAGAAACTTAAAGCGAATAACCTGAGTTAAAAGTTGCGATCTCATAGGTTTATAAATAGCCTATTGTATTTGATAATCCAGCTCGTGGCGAAAGAAAGCAAAGCCAAAGAAAACAATAGAGGGATTAGGTGCTCCTTTGTCCTATTTATAGACAAGCGCTATATATCTCAGGTCATTCACTTTAAAGTTTTTAGTATTTCATTTGTAAATTCAATAATGTTTTACAGGTAAATTACCTACAACTAAATTTACAAAAATATTAGATTTTTCTTAATAGCATGGGATTATATGGTGTTTCTTAATAGCATGGGATTTACTGTACCACAATAAAGGAACAGAAAGCATACCAGGAAAAGAATTACAGTAAATCACATCATCCATGATATATGCATGATCCCCTCTATAAACTACCATATCTTACAAATATGAAAATCAAACATCTTTTGCAAAAAATATACACATATTATTTAATTAAATTAATTATATGAATCGTGACATGTACTGATATCTAATCATGTTTAAGAGATTTCAAACTTTCTAACATAAGTCAGCCTTTTCGCACTAAGAAAGCAGCGATACGAAAAATCCATTTCGAAATGCCTTACGGTATATATGTTTAACTAGTCATTCTAAACCCGGGTCTGAACCTACCCAATTTTGAAAATATAAGACTTCGAAGAGGTGAAAACACTAGTTCTGTAATAGCTGTACAATAGTTTATTGTTTCCTTGCTTTGTTCATCGAATCATTAACAATGAATCAATCAATCAATCAATCAATCAATCAATCAATCAAAGATCTACCAGGAAGCCCTTCACTCAGAATGTCGGCCTAAGACATTGTGAGCAGCTCAAAATAATCGACGCAGCTAGAAACGAAGTTTGAAAGCAAATTTCTAGGCCACTTTAAACAGCACCTGTGCTACACTTGTAAACAAAACAAATAAGATAATAAAAAGAATAGCAAAAACGATAAATTTTGACAATGATTTTGTGTTCAGAACTTCCGAACTGAACACAAAATCTTGAAAACGGTAGGTTTCAGATTCACATGAAAAGTGAATCTCACTGAAGTCTGCCTACCTTTTGGGGCAGACGGTTCAGAAGGCCTTTCAAATCTACCAAGTCTATGGTACCAGTCAAACACACCTTTAATCAGTTGCGAGCCAGCTTTGGGCTCCTGTTGTGCGCATTCAATGGGCATTCAATGTTTCATGAGTTCACAGAAAAACATCCACATTTCTTCCCTTCTTTAAATCAATGTAAATGGTCACATCGCAACTTCGGAGCATCATCGCATAAAATTTATACCGCGTTGAGAGATTAAACTACAGTCAGGTGAAAGGCAAGCTTAGACCTGGGGTTTAGACATGAACTTCAATATTCATAAACAGACAGGTGTGGACCCTATTTTAGTAAAATCTGTTTTGCTTACTCAACTTTAAAACAGTTGCTTAGTTACTAGTGCGAATAAGGTATTACATAGCTCCTCCGGGGGTGCGGGTACTTTATCGTTTAAATAATAGACTAGCCCCAATGGGTTCCTTTTTCAGCCAGAATTTCCCCAATGGATCTCTTTTTCGTGCCCTAGACATGGGTTGCATTACTCTAAAGAGCTGTTAAATCGTTAAAAATGTGTAAACATTGCATGATATATATGGGTGGGTCATGGGTTTAAAATTGAACAGTGGATATGGGTCGTTTTTGAAAACATGGGCCGCGCGTCTACTCCAATTTTCAATGGAAGTACAACCCAGGGTGCAAGGGCTCATTAATATATAAGAGCCCACAAGCGCCACTCGCAGGCACAAAATATCACGATAAAATAATTACGAGCACAGTGCTGTAACTGCAGGCAATATTTTTAATGAGGCCTGCCGGATGCATAGTGTAAGAATAGGTCTTGCCTACTTCTTTTATGTCTCCTTTGCACAAACAGCCTAAGAGAAATACCGTGTGAGTCAAAACATGTTCAGATGTTTGAAAATCTGCAGCTCTCAAACCATTTATCAGACTTCTATAAACTGATAATACCTGCGTAGCTAACAAATAAATCTTGATAGGAAAATATGGTTTGTCAAAATCTATCGTATCGTTTTCATATAACAAGCAATTTTATAAAAATGCTTCATCTCAAAATCCTTCAAAATAGGCATAAAATCTTTGATCAAATTTGGCAGCAATTTAGCCATGCACCTATCATAATCAAATTCTATCAGTCGATCTTGTTGCTCAAACGCTTACCAGGTGGATAAAGAGGCTGCTGCATAATCGTATCCATTTAGAACTGTCATTCAGCCTTCTGCGTCTATTTCTCTTATTGTGCGGCTGAATTGTTATCAAATTTGATCAAGGATTTTAGGCCTGTTTTGAAGGATTTTGAGATGAAACATTTTACGAAATCTTTTGTAATTTGATAACGATATGACCGATTTTGACAAATTAAATTTTCTTATCTAAGTTGATATGTTAGCTATGCAGGTATTATCAGTTTATAGGAATCAAAAAAATGGTTTGAGAGCTACAAGTTTTCACACGTCTAAACATTGTTCTGACTCACCCGGTAAAAATGTTCTCATGTTATGATCTCTTCAACTCCAGCAATACAGCAAGCTATCTTTTGATGATCTTCGGCAGTTTTAGGCCAAGCATATGTTTGCTTTCCTCTGAGAAACGCAGGCAGGTCACATGGTCTGACATCATCTGCTAGAATAATCGTCACCAGGGAATTCAATCTTTGCTCGAACATATTCTCAAGGACGTACTGTAGTTCAAGGCAAACACGATTTGAATCATTTGAGCCAGCTTGCCCTGATTTACCAGCTTGCCACTCGTCACATATCTACAAAAATATTAAAAATTTTAGTGAATTATAAGATGATTTTATAGCTTAAATGTGACAATTATTTCACCAAATTCGGCATTCTGTTCTTGGGAAGAAAGGCAGATTTTGTAACAATAGCATCTGTTGCTTTTGATGACACACTAGACTGATTACATGAGTCTCAGTTTTCCGCATGGAATTGAATGATAGTTATGGCTTCAAACTTGTATGAGAGAAAATAAAAACATCAGATTAAAAACATTGAACGAATACAAGGAATCACGTCGTCAGTCTAATGACACACCAGCACAAAATGATTGGCGATATTGCAAAAAAAGGATTTTTACAGCCAACTAGTCAAGCCGCGAATGTAAATAAAACAGATCGTAGAAAATGTTCTGAATCCTAAATAGCGAACTCACTCATTGTGCATGCGAAAAAAAAGTTTGTGACGAGAAAACATGAGCATACACGGAAAGAAGAAGGATAGTTCAATCCATCTGCGGTCTAAATTTGATTTATCTAACTCTGAAGCCGATCATTCTCTAGCCTACGCGTAGACCCATTATCCACAAGAATCTTCTTTCAGATAATGGGTCTACACGTAGGCTAATCATTCACCTGATGATGCTTTGTGGATGTACAGCGAAATATTGTGAGATTTTAATCAATGGACAATGAAACATCAAGCTTCTCATGATCCTATTTCTTATTTTTGATTCACATACAAAGATATGCAGGAATGGTATTGCCTACTGTTTTAAGCCACTCTCCTTAAGCTTTTTCATGAAAACATGTGTCACAAGGGTGGTACAACCCTGTATTTTCTCAGGCTTTATCTCCAATTCTCGGCTGTGACTTCAACAAATGGACATCTGAGTTAGGCTAGCGCACAACTAATGCCCAGGCAGCCCTGGTGACCAGAGAACACGACAGCTTTACCACCAAATGGTGGTGGAAGTTCTGCTGAACAGCTATGAAGGGCTTTTATTTCCAGATAAGGTTTTCTAAAGCATAGGTTCCAAATCATTAAAAAGCTTTGAAAAGGTCGGTGTAAACTTCTATGACCTACTTCTTTGAATTGAATGGCTTGAAAGAAACTTTAGCTACGTTGCTATAATTCTACCGTTGGACTTTTCAGAAATCTTGAATATTTTTCGAAATTACAGCGTATTTTATAATTCAACTCTTTTGAGGATGTGACGTCATCAAATTTCTAAATCTTAAACCAAAAGAGTGAAAGACTTGTGCTTGATATCATACTGTAGGCATTAAAAAAACTATGGGATTTTTGAAAATTATTCTATTTTTCTACAAAAAATTTAGAAATTACGATGGTTTTAAGTTGTTTTCAAAATTTTTCTCGAATTCTTAAAAAAGAAGAAAAGTACTCTAGTTCTGAAAATATTGAAGATTTCTGACAAGTCCAACGGTAGAATTATTACAAAGTAGCTAAAGTTTCTTTCAAGCCATTCCAATCAAATAAATAGGTCACAGAATTTTACACCGACCTTTTTAAAGATTTGAAACCTATGCTAGTATCAAACTAGATTAAAACAAAACATACCTTGAGATATTTTTTGGAGGCGATCATAACAAACTTATTTGATTCTGTAAACTGTTTATGACACCATCTTACTAATCCAAGTTCTGTGATTTCTATCTGGCATAATGAATCCATTATCATATTTAATGAATATTTCTTTCTGAATCTTGCAACCAAATGTAAAAGTCCTTCATGGGACTTGGGCGAGTCTGGGTAGTAGGACACGTATATTTTATCTGCAAAATAAAATTGCAATAATCAGTGTCGTAAGGGTAGTAGGATACGTTCTGAATCTTGCAACCAAATTTAAAAGTCCGTCATGGGACTTAGGCGAGTCTGGGTAATAGGACACACACACTTTATCTGCAAAATAAAGTCGTTATGATCAGTATCATAAAGGTCATACTCTGTTAGCTACTTCTATTTGGGTGTAAGGTATTTTGTAGTATAATTTTTCAAACAAGGCATAAACTTTTTTTGGAGGTATTTTCAACCTATCATTTGACAAGAAATTTTTCCAAAAACGATTGTACAAATAGTTCGACAAATTTTTGAAAAATTCTAGGGTCGTAATTCCGCCAGTGAAGAAAAACCTCCTGTAATTTTTGCGAGTTTGCAAAATTTCTCCAGAACATTTATCTGGGGACATTATTTGTTTCGAAAATGATGGATTTTTTAATTAAAAACTTGAAAACCAGGCTTCAATTCAACATAGGGTTCGAGTTTCCTGGCTCCTTTGTTCCATTACCCGCCATGAAATTACTCACCAGGTCGTGTAACTGGTGGATTAGTATCGGGACGGCGCCTTCGCAGTCGAAATACAAGCAGGATGAGTGCAGCAATGATTGCAACGCCGACAAGAGTGCCAACTAGTATATGAATATTGCTATTTTCTGGCTTCAGTGGTCGTGGTTTGCTTTGTGTTGGTGTGGCCGTTGTGGCTGTGGACAAATTTAGAGTAAATATTTTTTATGTTCCATTTAAAATTTAAAAGGCAAATTACTAATTAAGCGACCTACAAATTACTCTATGAAACACTACAAGGACCCCAAGGGGGCTACTCCCTAACTTTAAAAACGGGCCGGTCCGTGCCAATAGTTGGGGTCTGAAATCTTGCATTAAATCAATACTTGGGGCCTGTAATAGCAACATAAACACAATTCAATATTTGGGGTTCATGAATCTGAAAAAAAGGAGAATCATTCAATTTTGGCGCGATTCATTACAGTGACCCATCAAATCATTCGTACAATGCAATAAATAACAATATTTGGGGTCTTCAAGACCCAGAACTAGAAATGAATAATAATATTTGGGGTCTCCAAAACATCAGACTCAATATTTAGGGGTCGGCAAAGAAATACTGGCATGGACTACTGGTATTGAAAATTAGGTTAATTACCTTTAAAACCGGTTTAATTTACAATGTGAATGGGGTACAATTTAAAGGTAAAAGAGATAATAGAGCAAAATGTATTTGGTCGGTCCTGTTGCCAAATGACCAGGGACCCAGAGCTCATAAAGATAATACGAATTACCTCCACATCTCGGTGTAAATTTTATTAATTTTTCCTCCAACTTATCGTAAGTAGGGAAAGCCAGAACCTAGGGATGAAAATTCTTGTCATTTACACCTAGGGATGTACAAGGTTATAATATTTCATAACATACAGAAAAAATGTAAAACGAAAACGAGGCCAAGTTTGAAACCGGTCAGTTTCCGCTTCGAGAATAAGAAAAGCGGCCTAAAAGAAGCTGCGAGAAAAGGGCAATCGCTCTGGACAACTTGATAAGCCCTTTTGCAGATCGTTGAACGCTGTTTTGAGTTGGAGAATATGTTCAACAATATAATTCACCTTTTTCAGCAAATCTCGGCGCTCCGAAACTGATTTGCCGTTGTTGATAGCCTGTCATGTCGCTTCAAATGTTTTCACGACGTTCAAAGGACGGCGCCCACGAGATCGGGGCATCATCTGCGCAGCCGTAGTTTGCAGGCGCAGACGCCATTTTGCGCGAAGGCGGGAAGGAAGAACGTTTCCGGCCAGCCTCGTTTTGCATTTTTTCTGTATGTTTATATTTCATAGCATAATTCATTGATAAAACGAACGACTCAAAAGAATGGCGCGTTTGATTATTTATGTAGCTGCAAAAACATCCACAAAAATTATTAGACATTTTCCAAAAGAGACTAAACTTTATGTCTAAGAAAAATTGTCTTCAAGAAATTTGAAACGATAAGATCTGCTGGTTTGTCCAAAGTGTTAAAACGTTCTTATTCTCTTCGTTGAAACAGAATTTTACGAAACATCAATCAGTTAATGGATCAACCTAACAATCAACTAATCGATCGATCGATCAATCAATCAACCAATCAATTACAAACTTACTGCAACGTGAATGCTATCTGTTTCTTTCACATCTTTAACTTGGAATGAATTGAATTTGTCCTTGGAGGAAAAAGATTTTGATCTTATTAAAGAACGTTAGGCAAGTAAATGGAGGCGTAAAAGGTCGAGTATGGAGTGTTATTTTTTCAAAATTGTGTTAGTGAATTTCGTGGTATGTATTGCAGGTTTGAGACGCTTTAAAAATAAAAAAATTAGGCCAATTTCATCAGGGCATGAGGGGATGGCTTTCCCCACGACCCACTTAAATGCTTCTGCTAAGCTAATATTTCTACCATGTACCGAGTGAAGATAAAATATGCAGATCTTTGGGGAACAGTTCCACGCGGAACCTTCGTAAGTGGGCCAATTTGGGTACGGCTAACAGTTCTGTATGGAACTGTTTCCTAAAAATTTAAGGTCTAAACTTGAAGAAGGCACCAAAAGTAACCGGTACCTGGTAACGCTGCCTTCATGCCCCCGGGAGGATGGGGGAGGTATTTGGTATCTAGATCGATCAGCTGACGAAACGGGCCATTTTACCTGATAAATAGACAAATTCAGCCAACGTTGTTTACACCCACTTCAAATCACGTGATTGTCCTCTTGAGNACGTTAGGAAAGTAAATGGAGGCGTAAAAGGTCGGGTATGGAGTTATTTTTTCAAAATTGTGTTAGTGAATTTCGTGGTATGTATTGCAGGTTTGAGACGCTTTAAAAATAAAAAAATTAGGCCAATTTCATCAGGGCATGAGGGGATGGCTTTCCCCACGCCCCACTTAAATGCTTCTGCTAAGGTAATATTTCTACCATGTACCGAGTGAACATAAAATATGCAGATCTTTGGGGAACAGTTCCACGCGGAACCTTCGTAAGTGGGCCAATTTGGGTACGGCTAACAGTTCTGTATGGAACTGTTTCCTAAAAATTTAAGGTCTAAACTTGAAGAAGGCACCAAAAGTAACCGGTACCTGGTAACGCTGCCTTCATGCCCCCGGGAGGATGGGGGAGGTATTTGGTATCTAGATCGATCAGCTGACGAAACGGGCCATTTTACCTGATAAATAGACAAATTCAGCCAACGTTGTTTACACCCACTTCAAATCACGTGATTGTCCTCTTGAGGAAACTTTCTTTTCATGCAAGTTAAGAACTTCGTACCACGAAAAGCGTGATAAGAGAAACTGCATCAACAGATAAAGAGATGATTTTCCAAGTTTATAGTCACTTGACCTGAAGTGGGTATAATCAACGTTAGCTGAATTTGTCCATTATTCCCACAATTTCTGAAAAATTTGGGGCCATAATTGTGCAAACTCAATGAAAATATGGGCCATAATTCTGCAATTCATGAAAATATTTCCATGATAGACCTTTTAACTATTCTACAAAAGAGTCTGGATCGAGCAATATATTTATATATTTCTATTTTAAAGGTTCGATTGAGCGGCGTTAGAGCTTCTATCACTGTTGTACACATTCAAAACTTCGTCAAATTTTTGCAAAATGTGCAAAAATATCGCTCGATCCACACTCTTTTGTAGAATAGCTAAATGTTATTCTGGACACTTTCTCCAGAGGAATATACTACGTACCTTATCAAGTTGCTCGCATTTAAGATTGCTTGGGTTGGGTATTATGTTCTCCCTTTCTATGGAGTATATGACTTGAAAATGCGTAAAATTCACTGTTGCATAGTCTAAAAGGAAATAAACAGATTAAAATCATGTGAAAGATGACTGCTTTGTCACATTTCAAGCAATAATCTTCGTCTGTAAAATAAAATAAATAAATTTGATTGATGGGCACGAATCCACTCTGCGAGGGCCTAAAGTGTGCCCGTTTTTTCATAGTGATGCTATGAGTCTCTATCGAACGGAGAGACATCAACAAATTAAAGATCGCAGGGAAACAAGGGACGCAAGGTCATAAGTCTAGTAGCTACCTAGAGTGATTACTTCAGTTCCTCGTTTCCCTGTGCTCTTTGATTTAATGATGTCGCTTCGGTCAACAGAAACTCTGAAATATTAATAATACTACTCTGAAAAGCTTGACCCGACTACGGCCCTCACACACAAGGAATTGTGGTGGCAATCAGCTCACAAGATTCCATCAATTCCAATGTGATTCAAGCTTCAATCGACAGTGTAAACTATACAATACTTACGTATGCTAAGCTTTCGTCATCTGTGTGCCGAATAGGTTTGTTTGCTGCATTTCGTTTCCACGAGGTGATAGCTGAGAATGGGCCTAAGCAGGGATTGAAAGATTGCAGAGATTCCAGAAAGTGGGGCTAGGTTTTTCATAGTTTTGTTACAAGTCCCAGTTAAGTAAGGTTTACAGCAGAGAAACAAGGGACGCGAGTAATAAGTTTAGTTCAACCTTCTTCAATAAAGACAGAATTTTTAGCCACTAGGCTATTTACCGTCTTGCGAATTTACCCATATAAACATATTTTTACCTTTTGGGGCTGTCCAATAAATTATGAATTTTTTCGGGTCATGCTTTCCGGCTCCCTGACACTCGACAGCTTTGATGGGCACGTAGCCTGCATAAATATCTGGCTTGCTGTGCAACGGAGGAGCTTCGCAGTCTAAAATGAAAAAGAGTCAGTAAATCCTTGAAGAATAGCTGGAAAAGGCCTAAATTCCAGTCATACTCGACTTTTGGTTTGGGTTTAGCGCCGGGGGTGTTCCAAAATGATGTATCAGCGTTTGCAAAAAAGGTACTATGATGAATTATGCACCAAATTGAATACATTATCAATCATTTTGTAACAGAGAGCCTAAATTTATGCAGAAATTTATTTCACTTAAGTCGATCACCAAGATTGTGTAGAAAGCAAAAGTTCTCTTTTTCACTCCGATTCGTCAAGGAATAGACCTTTTACCTATTCTACAAAAGAATCTGGATTGAACGACATTTTTAAACATTTTGTAGTAATCAGACGAATTTTCTGTATAAAAATGTCGGTTGATCCAGACTCTTTCGTAGAATAGCTAAAAGGTCTATTCTCACTGCTCATTGGTCTAACCCAATTTTAGGAGGCTTCTGATCAGCTTACTTCAAAAACAACTTGGCATGAAATACAGTATTTTTTTGCTTAGTTCACTTACTCGAATCATCTTTATATCTTCCAAACAATCGCGGCATTATCGACGGCATGACAGATGGCTGTATAAGTCCAGTTGGAATCGGTTCTGAAAGAAGGGAGGACAATTAATCAATCGATCAATCAATTAATTAATCAATCAATCAATCAAATGATCTGTTAAAATCATGAAAAAGGACTCCTGAAAGAAAACTAAAATTTCTCCCATAAGTAGACCAAAATTATTTTGGCCAAAAAACTGCCATTCTATTGCAAAATCATTGCCAAATAAATTTTATTGCGAGTAAGTTTCCTTACTATTGTGTGTTTTGAGTGTACAAGAAGTCTTTTCTCACCAAACATTGATTTAAATCAAACGAATACTTATCTGCAACAATCATAAAACTACACTACGATCTTTTGCTCAAAAATTAAGAAACTAATTGAGAAACTTTTAGCACTAAAATATGGAAATTTTCGCGAAAAATTTAGGAAAAATTACTATTAAAGAGCATAGGTTTCAAGTCTTTGAAGAGATAGTGCAAATGGTTATTATATCTTTCTTTGGATTGAATGCCTTGTAAGGAACTTTTGCTACATTACTTTAAATCGACCGTTGATATTTTGAAATCTCGATTATTTTCAAAATTACAGCGTCTTCCTTTTTATGAAAAGAACACAAGCAAATTTTGAGAACAAAATTTAACCATCGTCCCTTCAAACTTAATGGAGCAAAAATGGTAGAATTTTGAAGAAAGCTATAGTTTATGAAAATCTTTAATATAGTGGTAGGCAAAATTCTGTCGTTCTTCTGGTTTATGATTTACAAATGTGATGATGTCACAATCTCAAACAAGTTGACATTATATCAAATTTCTTTTCGGTTTCCGCTTCGACAAAGTGCGGACGTGCTTTTATCGGCGGAAAGATGAAAGGCTTTCGTTTATAGCTTTTCATATTTTCAAATTCAAGATCTTAATTAACCGTTTATATCATAAGATTCTCGTATAATTATTGCATAGATAATTGTTTCGTCATAAATTTGTAAGTTCAATAAATTGGAAGCCACACAAAGGGCACTAGGCTGGAAAACCGATACGGTTGCTCCATAGTGTCCTTGGCAACTCCTAGCATTGTTCGATGGCATTTAATCCTATCATTGTATCTTTTGACACTTATCGTATATTTTTAACTATGTAAACGTTGCTGAATATAAATGAATTTGAATTTGAAATGTTGAGAGTGACGTGTGGCAATAGTTTCACCAAATAAACATAAATTTCTGTGATAAATAAACTACAATGCCAGGATTAAAATACACTAAACGTATCGGGCATAACCCTTAATCAGTAGTTGAAAATATATACAGATTCAAGATACAAAGCTTCTTACCATTAGGACCAAGAATCTTTACCTCTGCAAAAATAAGGAAAAAATGTTCAAATCAAAATTCAAATCAATATGAAAACAGAGCCTTTCATAGTAATCAAAAACAGAGGACCAACAATACAAAAGGAAATTAAAGGCATCAGACTGCTAGCAAAGTGCCACTATTTTTTGTGCCTGTCAAATTTTAATAAAATCTTAATAATATTTTGAAGTTAATCAAATCAGTGGCCGAGCGGCTTATACAGTTTCTGTTGGGTCAAAACCCGGATGGGTGACCTTCCAATGCCTGACCAAGCAACTCACTTCGCCGTCCTTCGGAAGGGACGTTAAACTAGGGGTTCCATGCCTGGATGCAGAATGCATAGTAGGCCTAAATTAGCTCTAATATAGCTAAAAATCTTTCCAGCCTACAGGGTGTCCCAAAAAAATTGTGCCCCGTTTACCTGAAGATTGTGACGAAATGGAAAAAGATTCTTGCGAAATTGTTGGATGATCTTGCTCTTCAGATGTTAAATTAAAGTTTGCTACCATCTCCGTAAAAATCCGTTGAAAAATGATGGAGCTATGATCTTCATAAGACCAAATTTGTCTGATGACTGAAACCAACGGTCGGCCATTTTGTTTTACTATTTTGCAGCGATAAACAGCTTCATGGATGAACTGAAACAGCCCCCAATTTCATAGCTGGAAAATTCTATTTGGGTTCATCCATGAAGCTGCTTATCGCTGCAAAATAGTAAGACAAAATGGCCGACCGCAGGTTTCAGCCATTAGACAAATTTGGTCTTCTGAAGATCATAACTCCATCATTGTTCAACGGATTTTTACGGGGATGGTAGCAAATTTTATTTGAACATCTGAAGAGCAACATCATCCATAGGTTTGGCGAGGATCTTTTTCCGTTTCGTCACAATCTGCAGGCAAATGGGGCACAATTTTTTTGGGACACCCTGTACCTAAAATAAAGTAATGAAAAAATCATGCAAGGTCTTGAGAAGCGCGTGTGTAGCTTGTTGTGTTCCTTGTGTTAACTGTTTTTTATTTTGAAACATCTCACATATGGTGATCAAATGTCTCTGTGGGACTAAATGGGAGTTGCCCTCAAAGATTCTGTTGAAAATTTCAGCGTTACTCGCTCGATATTGGCCTGCCAAGAAGTAGGTCAAACGCTCTTGTAAACATTTCGAAATTTCTTCCTATTCTTCATTTAGTGTGAAATTAGCTTACGGTAATTTTGCTTTCGACTCTAATGAGCAGGAAGTTGCCATTTTGCAAGACTATCCTCCTCATAAATCGGTTAATTTCTCGAACTGCTGCGCGGAGCCAGCACTTGAGAAGTGAGGGGGTCTGGGGCGTAGCCCCAGGAAATGGTTGCGTGATCGCGCCCTTCAAACTATCAGAAAACGTAGGCAACCCCCTTTTACATAAATTTACATTAGATATTTGGTAAGAATTAGATCATTTGATTACATGACAGAAACACATGATCTGGCATACCTGAGAAATCAATTTTATTGCATTTCGTGCTAATCTCGAGGACCATCTTTTGGAAAAATGAGGGGGTCCGGACCAACCCATTCCCCC
>REGM01000028.1:69957-80388 GCA_004194415.1 Aurelia aurita | reverse complement strand
TTTTGGAAAAATGGGGGGGGCCCGGACCAACCCCCTCCCCCCCCCCCCCCCGTGGTTCCGCCACTGTTCTCGAATACTATTGGGCCTATCAAAAATAGGCAAACAGGATGTCTTGGTGATCGAAAGATGAACAAATTGTAATATTTCGCTTTATGCTGGCTTCGAAAATTGCTTTTTAAAACTTTTCCTTGGCTTCAAGAAACAGGACTTATCTGGAAAAGTACTCCAAAAATTATTCATTTTCTTTCGCTCTGTCTTTTGCTTGGATGTTCATCTACAACTTTGCCAAATCTGTGCGAAAAATCTTGCCTAGATTTTTTGCAATCGAATTTCACATCTCTGCTTACTTTTCAAAAACGAACGGGAGAAATCCTGGTCAAGGCTTTTATATCAATGAAGTTTCATTTCTATTTTAATTGTGGACTTCTGTTTCCATCGCATATAAAAGTAATGTAGGTAGATAATTTCTTTTACACTCACTGGGAGCTGTGGGAACTGTTACGTTCGTTGCTTCCCTCTTTGTTCTTTTGACATCAAGACCTAAATAAAGAAATATAAACTTTGTTTCACACGAAGAAAATTATATTTATACCAGAACGTTAATTTCTACAACTGTTGTTTGTTGAATGAAACCATATCGATATCAAATAGCGAAGTCAACAAATGCACGAGTAGCAACAGTAAATAAATTTGGACCATGCCACCGTTAGGGCACGGGGGAGCTCTTTCGTAGTAAAGGTACCAGGGGGGTGTGACGCCCTATCCGAAATATGGCATAGAATCCCCCCGTGCATCAGAGTAACGCATACTGAAACTCTTTTTGTCATAGGGTGGTTGAAATATTGGGAAATTCAGGCCCGTCAGAAATTCTATTTGACAATGCACTGTTTCATCAGCCACTGTGAGTTAGGATCTTGCGAGAAAGGCTGCTAACTAACAGTCTAAGACTACGTTCACACGATACCGGAACATTTTGAAAACGGTAGAAAATTTGACGCCAACAAACTTATTGCAATCTCCCCAAGAATTGATGCCAAAGAAATGTACCTGCACCTTAAGAATCGATCAGCCTCGTTTTGAAAGCGTCGAAAAATGTTCCGTTTTCATCGTTTTGAAGTGTTCACACGATGCCGTTTTCAAAATTTGCCAGTTAGAGTTCCATTTTCAAAATCTACCATTTTCAAAATCTGCCGGCAAAAAATATGCCGTTTTCGTGTGAACAGGAGGCCTATCCGTCACATTTTTCACCGTTTTCAAAATGTGCCGGCATCGTATGAACGTAGTCTAACTCTAAATTAAAGTCTAATGAACAAAATTACACGTCATTCATGAAATTTGAGTAACTTATGCCCCAAACTAAGCCAGGTTATCAAATGCCACATTCTAATTGGTCAATCCAACAAACCGAATTCTTGTGATTGGTTGAAAGTTAACTTGGTTGAGACGAAGCTGGTTTAACTGTGTCAGTATGAATGGGGTAGTAATCAAATTTTCCTTTTTTGTTCGAAGGGGATTTTTATCATCTATTCCGACTTTATACAAGAATGAAATTTTGCTGTTATCATTTTTAAAACAGCAGGACTTTTTTATGAGTGACGGTATATAACACGATGCTTTTTACGTATTCAAAATGAAAACTAGAGAATAAAAAACACAACTTACCCCTACACAAAGTATATCTCTTCATACTTATATCACATTTCAAAGGCAATGGCAATGCTGTTACCTGTTCCAGAAAGGAATAAGGAATTTTGAGAACCAGAAGTTCTTTACCAAGCAGTTTTCGTAGACAGATTCAAGTCAAAACTGCCTACAATTTCAGAACGAATCGACCTTTTTCAGCAACCAAAAGTTCACATATATACTACCCATTCTTCCACAAAAAGACTTTTATTTCGTCGAAATAGGTTGTAACTTCAGGACTGTTCCATTTTTCATTTTCAGTCATTTTTAATTCTTTATACAGCGTAAAAACATCAATATATATGAATACTGCTTTGCAGCTTGCCCTGTGAACTAAATAAAAAGAAAAACCTGAACTATCTAGTTACAATGTTTCATACATAAAGTAAACAAACGTAAAGTCGAAATATATTCGTGGATCACGTAACAGCTTCCTTAAAAGCAGAGAAGCCACTTGTAGTTTTGGCTTCAGATCCTAATTTGTTCCATAGTTTGGCTCCGTTGAAAGAAAAGCTCTTTTGACCAGGGATGTTTATTTGAACCGCGGAAGGTTCAAATCCAATTTGGAATTACGTAATTCCCTGACGCATGTATCAGAGATTCTTGTGAATACCTTGCAGAGATTACCTTGCAGATAATCAGCCAATTCATTGTGCAGTGACTCGTGAACAATTTTTGTGCATTTGGCCAACACAGAAAATCTTCGTAATCACTCGTAGCCTGCGTCGCGTTTTCGGAATTCGATCTGCGACGCAGGCTAAACCACTCGGTACTCTGATTAATAACTAAAGCAGATTATTTGTTTGTCTTCAAAACTATTAACTGCAAAGTGATATAAATAAAACTTACAGCGAGATAAACTTCTCTTTGTCCATGAAATCCTTTTTCCTTGTCAATCACAAATACCTGATTTTTCTACAAAAATGATAAAACATCATAACTTATCTGGCATCTGACATTGCATTGAGAAACTCGTCGAAAATAGTTTGTAAGAAACCAGAACTTGGATTTACCAAAAATGAAAAAAGGCTTCAGTGCTCATTACTGCAAAATAAAAGTAATTTCTAATATCAGATATATCGTTGCTAACCGAGAAAGTTGACTTGATTGGGTGCACTCAGAGGTGTGTGTGAAATCTATTTTTGAAAACGGCCAATGGCTTTGTCATATCGGAGACTTGAATCTTGTTGTTTTACAAAATTCCTCCCTGGTGAAACTTTCAATAATAGACAATAACGCTAAAGATGGTGGCTCCAAAGACTCTGTTGTGTTTTGCTGCAAAGCATGCTGGTAAAAAGCTCCCTGACGACCACCTAACGACGTAAACATTTCAGTCTGCCACTTCGACCTAGCTAGCTTTAATTCGATCAACCTTGAATTTGAATGCAATATGGTCCGAAAGGAAACCTTTCCAAAGCAGAAAAAGTAAAGTTTTGATTCGCATTGAAATTTTAATTCAAGATTTGAGCTCGAATTACAAAATTGTCCCATATGTTTACATTGTTTACTTGTTCCGAACTTTACTACAGCTAGCTAGTCGAAAAAGCAGACCAAAATATTAATGTCGTTAGGTGGTCGTCAGGGAGCTTTTTACCAGCATGCTTTGCGCGGCCGCCATCTTTAGCGTTATTGTCTATAGAAATGATACGAAATCTTCGGTAGAATAGTTGTAGTGGTTAGTTTCTTAAATACATAACAAATCTTGATTTTTACCATTCCAACTTCATAACAATGACTCCGTGATTTCTCCCTCTTCCCATCCATGCTGAATCTGTAGTTTATCTGGTAGCCACTGCAGTTTTTTAATTCTGTTTGAAGATAAATGAATTTATTTACACTCTATAATATTGAATATGGAATAATGGAATGGAATGATAGAATGGTAAATATGGAATAGTCAAATATTTCCAAAACTATGTACGATTTTAATGTCAAACCTTCTCAGCAGGTGAAAACAACCATTTAAGAAAGCTCTAAGGAGAAATCCCAAAATTTCAAATCAACTTTTTCAAAATTTCAAAATTTCAAAAGAATTGTGGCAGTACTCCATGTTTTAGAGATAGCCAGNTTAAGGTTACTGCCCTGGTTAATATGACCAAAAGTATCATTTTCAATTGTTTCCTTTTATCAATAATGCAGGGTCGAAGCTACAATTTTAAACCCTCCCAGTCAATATCTAAGCACTGGAAGTAAATAGGAAGGGATTGACGATAATCACTTGACCTTCAAGATGAAATGATTGGGTGTTAATCCACCTGTGGGATGTCAATTTTTGCAACTTTGCCGCGTTATTTCGATTTATTGACATTAGTACTTAGTCACACGCTTAATGTTGCTAATGGCCTTGACCCGGTTTATTTTGTGGTCTGATCAACATTGCAAGTCATGTTTTTAAGAGCCTTTACTAAAAGCCAGCTTTCTCGGAACTGAAAAATCTTCTAGCAGTAGGTACTAAGTTTCTATTTAGGACCCGCAGGACCAATCAAATGATGAGAAATTTGGCACAGTGGGAGATAATGCATGTAGCTACCAAAGAGTGGCTGCGTTTTTTTGACAATCCACTGGTCTGGATTTTAGACCGAACAAAGCTGCCGGGAGGGCTAAAAAACTTAATCCAATTATTACAGAAGCTATCGCGTGCAAGTTAGATATTATATCAAAATTCTCAAACACGCTTTGGTAAACAAGGAAACGATCTATCCGCTTAAGTTATTTTCGTGATTCTACAGTCTTGCTGCAGGTCCTAAATAGCCTTTGAAGGAAAGGTATTTTTAAATCATGATAACTTTGTTAATGATTTACTGACGCTTTTTTCAACTGGATTTCCACATAAGGGTATTCCTAATTAAATTACGCATCAAATGATATGATGTATGGGTTCGCTATCATCGACGCACAGTACGGTCCCTCAGAGGAAAACACTGAAATTACTGCCGTGAGGGTGGGCAGTAACCTAAAAGGGAATAGATTTATATATTGAGTGGTCGCTATAAATAGGCTACGAAAACGCCCACGCACCCATTGTTTCTTCAGCTACACAATAAAACGGCACATGCCAACAGTATCAAATACAACAGATTATATTTTTAACTTGGCCCGGGCCAGCTTTCAACTATGTCGATTCCCTTTAAGCTAATTGAGGGGAATTATTAAATTGTTCGAGATACTAAGAGTTCGACAAAACTGAGTTCAAGTTATCGAGATTCAACTGTATTGTCAACAAACCTTTAGGCTCCTCCCATTCGACAAGTACTTCATGTTTTCTCGTAACACATCTTACTGATACTCTTCTTGAAAAGACCACTTGCTTCATTTGAGCATCAATATTTTTCGATCCAAATGCATCACAGTCTGAAAGGAGACGCAAAAGTCTATTTGGATGAATAATTCTTAAGCATTATGAGGCCTGGTTTCCATTAGGACGTTTCTGCTCTTTTTCTGTAGTGACACGTTACTTTCGCGTACAATTCCTACCCTGAGTAAAACTTGCTTGCACAAATGCTCAGGAACTGGAGAAAATCTTTTGGCGAATGCCCGGGGGAGGGGGACTGAGAACATGCCATATAAAGTATAATACTGAGATTCTGAACTAGCGAAATATGGATATCATTGAAGACAAATACATTGGGACAAGAGAAATAATCCAGATAATTATAACCTATCATAACTATGATTACAAGGATGCTTACTTCCTTGCGAAAGCAATTCCGGATCAATAAACTGATGCAACTCTTTCGGAAACTGCGGTAATCTCTGTGGCATGAAGACACGTGGTACTGGATCTGCAAAACAAAATAGAATTTCTGAGTCAAGCAGTGGAATTCTCTCTTTCATGGAGACACCGTACCTTAAATGTATGTGGGTGCATTTTCTATTGGGCACTGGTTATTCATTCGGAAAGGTTAGGAGCAAACGTTTTCAGCACCATTCTGGTTTCTTCATGTCCGATAAACTGACATAGAAGTATCTGAGTCAATATTTTGATATGTGACACAAAAACAACATATTAAACATCGTCAAGATTTCTAACCAAGGGATAACAGAAGAGGCCACAGCAGGCATAGAGCAAGTGATACTGAAACGAATATCAATTATTTTTACTGACAGCAGTTTTACTTTTTTACCGTTCTTCTTTTATTTGGCCATTTTGTTTCGCCCTACTGTAGGTAAAAATTTGTATTTGGAGCTCAAGTCTGTCTCAAATTAGATGTCACGTGAGATTTGCGATAACGCAAAATTGCTCACGCAAACTCTTCAATTGTTTTTATTAGCGGGCATTTTCACGTGACATCTTATCTGAGACAGACTTTAATTGCAATTTTTAACCATCTTTCTTTGTCTTTTAAATGGAACCTACCTTTTGGTCCAAGAAGAACATAGTTTTTGTTTGTATCCTGAGCTTTGAATCTTGCTGCAAGGAAAATTATCAAGATCAAAATATAGCTAATTCACCAAAAGATGCATCATGACTACGTGCAGATTCTATTCGAACGTACACATTTTGTTAGCCTGCGCGCAGACTTTAGTTATTGCGAAGGAGAAAACGAGAGAAAAGGAAAACTTTAACGATTCTACAGGAATTCAATTAAAGAACGCAATGCATCTTGGCAAAAAGCTCTTTGTCGCCATCTTTAGCATTATCATCAATTGAAATCAGCCAATCACAGTACGCATTTTACTCTCAACAAACAAAGGGATCAAATACAAACCTTTTTCGACCTTCTTCCTCATGCAATGGTCAAAGCATTCCTTGTAGTTCTCGTTCAGAAACTTCGACGATGGCTGAAAATAAATATAGGAAATGCAACACAATTAAAATTGGCCATGAGTGATATTTTTGGGTTGTTGAGAATTAGACTTATTTTTGTTTTGACAAATTTGCTGTTAATTCTTTAGGTTTTGAGAAAACTGCTGTTATGGGGGTCAGGAACCACTTGTTTCTTGGGACTGAGAAACTTCTTGTTTATTCCTGTGGGTTGAAATTTAAGGCATATCAGTTTTGTCGGTAGCAATAAAACTACTCAAATGAGCATCTCTGTCCAAGAGTTTACTGAGTATCCCCTGCCCTGGCCTGCAAATGTCCCTACCCCCATTTGAGTAGAACACGAAACCAGCATAGGCATCAAATTAAAAGAATTGCACAAATGGTTAATGCATCTTTCGTCTGATTTAATGGTTTGAGAGGAACTTCAGGTACTCTGTTGTTATTATATTTCTACTTTGGCAATTTTCGATATCTTAACTTTTTGGAAATACGACCTTTTTCTAAGTTTCCACCAGTTTTGAGGTTGTGACGTCATCAACTTATAGTTTTCACCATCATCAATTATGGTTTTCTTTAAAGAACGCCAATCAACCAGCATCCTTTGCGCGCTTCGCTTGTTGCCTTTCGACTGCGGCGGCCATTTTAATATGACAACATTCTCTGCAAAGCGTGACCGCAAAGGATGCTGGTTGACCGGCGTTCTTTAAGATTGTACTGTTTTTCCTCTATTGGTTTGATGATTTTAATTTGTTTCAAAACCTTTCACGTATTCTTTCAATAAAAAAAAACGCTGTAATTCTGACAATAATCAAGATATCAAAAATTAGCACAATACAATTTCAGCAAAGTACCTGAAGTTCCTTTTAAGCCATTCAATCAAACGGAAGATGCATTAACCATATGTGCAATCTTTTTTAAAGATTTAACGCCTAAGCTAATGAAACTAGGAAGACCATTTGGGCATGTAATAAATTACGTACATTCTCTAAATGATTGGGAAGCTCTCCTTGTTTAAGGAAAGCAGTCTTTTTGCAGCAAATACTAAGTTCTTCCTTCCAATCTCGGAGTTCAAATAATTGGTATGCTACAACTTTTATAAATGGTTCTTGATTTATCTGCAAATAAATTGCACTCATAATTATGTGTTATAGCGCGTTATTATTCAACTATTTACAAGAGTTGTTTGAAGATCTGTTCAAAAGCAGCTGCCAAGCTTGTCGTTGGGTAATTAGGATCCGAGGTTGCCAGGTGCCTAAAGTGCACATGTACATAGGTGTAGGAGCCAGGGGGCTGCCAACGTTGGAAAATTTTACCAAAATCAGCCTTTTTCGGGCAAAAATCCACCCGAAGTCGGGCGAAAAATTCGGTAAACAATAGACTTTATATCGGGCAGCCCCCCAGCTTTTATCTTCCCGTACGCTTATGCACCTGTACAAAATCTTGAATGACCAACAAACTGACATGTCCCAGCGAAACTGCGCCTATCAGAGTGCAAACAACCACAACAGATGCAAATTTAGGTTCATTTCCCACGGTTTTCTCATCATTCACAATACAAATTTTGACAAATTTGCTCCTCGAATCATATTTGAGTAAAAGTCTACGTTATCATAGGAAATTAAAAGCATATACAAATTAATGTATATAAAAATGCTAAATTGGCCTAGGCCTGTTCAAAAAGGCTATTAAAAATCCCCAAAAAATCCAAACACGTAAACAACTGTGGAGTATGAGTGGAGGGTATATTTCTATTGGGATGTGAAAGAATGAGGAATAAGGTCACTGCTGAAAGATCTGGGACGAAAGGGCGAACACGTTTCTCAGCAATCAATCAATGCCTTGTCTATGACCGAAGGTTTTGAAGATGGTTCATTTTCTTCCTTTTAGGGATCAGATCGACACTTGTAGCCAGTTCAAAGGAAGGGGTCATCCCTTGGTCATCGAAAAATAAGGAACCAACTCACATGAAGACCAAAAGTGGATGTTCAATTTAAAAATCAACCTCTACGCCTCTAAGTACAATAAAATCTTGAGAGCGACGTGTGCTTTTCAGCAAATTAAAGGTCGCTGGACAAACGTCCCAAAAGACCCAAAACCTGAATGCAAACGGCGAAAATAAACTCCCCAATGACCCTGACGACACCAACGACTGAGATTTTGCCGTTTACATTCAATCTTTTGGGTCTTTTGGGTCATGCGTCCCAATGACCCCAACGACTCCAGCGACTGCAACGACCTAAAGTGGACCAGGCTTAAAGTAACCAAATTTTTGTGATCTTTTGAAAAGACGTTGTTGTCGCGGTTTCTTCTTATGTTCTTTATTGTTGTGGTTTCTAAAGTATTTTTGTTCAGGGTTTATTTCATCATTTCCCCATATTTCATTGTATTTCATACATTTCCTGTTTGAAGGACTACTGTGTGCAGGTTCTTGCCACTTTTCTTCCTTGTTCGAAGCAAGAGAGATCTTACGTGTAGGTTATGTGTATTTTTTTATAAGAAACTAAGAATTTGACCCAGTACTGAAAGATTCTTTCATATTTTGAGGACTAACAGTTTTGAGGGACAAGTCACTCATCCCAAAAGTGGACAGCATATTTGTGAAAACAAAGGAAATTTTAGAAATTTTTAAGGAGGCCGAAACTTTTGGGAGGGATTTGTGTTTTATTGACAGCGGGATCACTTGTACTATCACGAACATTTCGTAAATTTAATAAACGATGCCTCTGCCTAGCGAAAATATGCTTCAGATTTCCTGGACTAAATTTAAGGTTTCTCACATTTTCTTTTCTCGCATACTCAAATTTCTCGATTCTTCTGAGAGTTTGGTTTCTTACAAAGAGTTTCTTATAAAAAACTACGTATTTTGTAAAAATCTTTGTTACAGTGCACGTTTTTTTTAAGGTAGCAGTTAACCCTTAGGAGCCAAAAACTTTACTAGCAAATAACTACAATTCCTTGTATAGTATTTCCATGAAATTTTCAGAAAAGCTTGTAGTGGTAGATAAAATTAGAATTTTGTCAAAAAAAATTTCTGAAGACAATCGTTTCCATGGAAACAGTCATTATTGTTTCCGAAAATTTTAACAAAGATGCCATTTATTCTGGCCCAGTATGAGATATTTGGCTGAAACTCCTACTAAAGGTGTGCTTTATAATGCTCTATGCAATGAATTATCAATTTTTGCGAAATTTTGTTATAAATTAG
This sequence comes from Aurelia aurita, assembly GCA_004194415.1. Taxonomy (NCBI): domain Eukaryota; kingdom Metazoa; phylum Cnidaria; class Scyphozoa; order Semaeostomeae; family Ulmaridae; genus Aurelia; species Aurelia aurita. Next base: position 70,735 of record REGM01000028.1, on the reverse strand, counting down.
GCAACTGTCACCAACGTAAAGTCTCCATGGCAACCAGGCGTGGCTTCAAAAATTTTCAAAATTTACATAATTTATTGCAAAGAACAACATTTGAGACCTCTTTTGTGAAAATCTCATTAAAATATCAACAATGGTGTCAAATTGGCAAAGGATATTGCTTTCACAGTTGGCAAATACAGCATTTTGAGAAAAACAGCCTTAAAGTTGAACAAGTGCTTTACATTGGGTTTCCATCAAATGGTGAATTATACACAAGGTTTTACAGCCCATAAATTATTCTAGCAACTATTTTTTCTACCAGTTAAGTCCATTTATAGTGTCTTCCTTGTGTATGGTCCTTCAACTGGCTCTTGTTCTGCATTTTTATACCACTAATGCTACTATTTGCTGGAACTAAATGTACTGAACCAGATCTACTTTCAGGTCTGCGTAGCCTTTACACATTGACGATTGACTTGAAACCCCCCCGTACCACCAGTCTTTTAGTGCTCGTTGAAGAAAAGAATTTTACTTTCCATATCTCCTGCACTTCAAGGATAACTATCCTGCAAGTCCAGCTCTCCCTCTGTTATGTCGTAGTAGTTAGAGTTAGTATTCCAGTCTTCCAAGCAAAACAGACAGATCTTGGATCTTGAAGAATCCTTTTGTTGATGTTGTGTTTGCCAGTGGCATACAGAACATGCATGCTGTCCTGTTGCATCCTTTAACTTCTTGGCAAAACTTGGTATATTCTCAAATGGGCTACTAGAATGTTCTATGCAACCTACTTTGATTTGTA